>ML804489.1:475-11620 GCA_009831015.1 Picea engelmannii
GGGTCTGAGATGGTGGTATTTCTCATGTGGGACTCTCATATGTGTCACCTTCTTGTCAACTAGGATCCCCCTCACTCATTACCACTTACTGCGTAACCCCCCCTTCGAGAAAACCACCAAACCACTCATACATACCACCTCCGCACTTCGACGTCAATATCCACTACCCACTACACATCACACTCCACTACCGCGCTTTGCCTCCACCTCCACTACACTGCCTACACGTATCAGCCACATTAGTAGACCACCTCAGCAAGGACATGTGGAAGACCATGTCAGCAAGTACACGTGGCATAATCAGATGATTACAAGTATCAAGAGGAAATTGGCTCGTGCCATGTCAACAAGTGACGTAAGCAAGCTATGTCACTCCAGGAGATTTACTTCAGAATGTTCATCACCAAAAAATGTCAAAAGTCCTAAAGGATGAAGGTCCAAAGTCTCTCTCATCCTTCGGATCTGAATATCACTTCAGGTGCATTCTCAACCGTTGATCTAGTTCAGTCGAAGGACAGAGTAAGTGGAAGTGTTAATCGACAACAAGCAGTCTCCACCGCCTATGACTTATTCAGAAGGTGACCACTCTAGAGGAGAATGAAGCATCGATCATCCTAAAGTCTCAAAGAGTTGAAGGAGATGAGGATCGTCGATCTGCAGGAGGACACACGTCAACAGATCGTGTACTCTGGGTGAAACGCTCCAGCAGCAAGCAAGTGAAGAGGAATTGAATCTCCTAAAGTAAACGAGGACCATCGATTTGAGGAGGACACGTGGCATAAATCTATGGACTCTGGTTAAAATTGTTCTGCAAGAGTGTGAAGTTTGAGAATTAAAAATTGTCGAAGCCTGGAGTAGTGAAGCAGATCTCGATCGTTGATCGAGAAAGGGTACACAAGACCATTGATCTAGTTGAGCGCTAAAATCCTCAAAGTAAAGGTAGAGTCATTGATTAAGGAGGACATGTGTCTACATATCACAAAATCCAAAAGATTTTCGTATGGATCCTGACCATAGTTTTAGGGAGACAGGTGTCAATATAGCTTCCACTTCCGAAGATTTTCATATGGGAAAAGTGAGATTTTAGAGTTCAAACTCCTGAAGACCGGAAGGCCATAATCAATCACAACCATATATTTAATAAGGTTAGATCTGATCCGTTAGTTTAGGAGCACCGTCAAGATCATGATATCGACGGTCCCGTCGCATTGCGAGGATTGAAGGTGTGTGAAATTTACAATGTTGAAGTTGGGTCGCAATCAAAACCATAGTTTTGGAGAAAGAACACATGGAGCTCTATAGTGAATTGCAGGGTAAAAATCAAGTTTCCCTCAAACTGTCTTTGCATGCACCCTCAATTGCGTGGTCACATGAGATCTTCACCCAAGGTCATTTCGAGAAACTGAGCTAGTGCTCACTAGACCGAGATCGGGAACCGCCTTTTGAATAGGTGTTTGGTCACCACCGGTGGTCAAGTAAATGAAGGGGCTTAGAAGACAAAGAAGCCAAAAATGACTGACTATAACTACTAGAGAATACAAAGAGTTACGAATGCTAGAGAAGCCAGATAATCTCAAGATCACGCCTACTAATGATGAACAGATTTAGAATAACCTCTAGGGAAGATGAAGTGTTTGATGATGATCAGGGAGAGGACTCAATTTGAGAAAGAGATGCACAACAGAAACGAGAGCGTGCTTTTTTGATAGTGATGCATGTGGGCAGGATGAGACAGAGTGCATAATCTCAAGGGGAGATCCATGGCACAGTAAAGAGCATGTAGAGGGAGCACATAGTATAAAAGGAAGAAGAGAAGTTGAACAACAAGTGTGTTGAGCATAGGAGGAAAAATAGTAGAGCATAGAAGCTAAATGATGAATAAACAGAACAGAGTATAGAAGCTGAAGAAGGTAGAAGAGACAAGGAGTTGTAACAGACCATATCAGAGACAGAGCAAGTAAGTAAAGTTTTGTAAGATTTATTCAGGGTGGTAGGGTGGTGCTAGGGAGGATTGCAGTCCTCTAAATTATAGTTGGTGCTATAAGATATTATGTGAGTTGGTTCTTCTATATAGTGGGTTCTACAGAAACCTGGGAGTTGGTGCTAGAGAAATCTGAGAGTTTGTGATCTCTACAATTTGTAGCTTTCTATCAGAGGTTGTAGCCTCATATTTGAGTTGGAGCTCAAATATTGTGATGTACATGAAAGTTGGAGCTTGATTGACATCCTAAGAAGAAGAGGTTTTCATCCTTATGGGTTTCGTCAGGAAATTCAGTGTCTCTGTCTATTCTGTGTGATTGTTCATTGTATATCTATGCATGTTAAGTTATCAACAACACATTAAATAATAATCTAGAAAGAATAAAAAAAAGGGAAAATTTTTCAAGCTTATATACATAATCAATTCACCCCCCCCCCTCTCAATTATATTTCCAACAGAAGGATTAGGCCACAGCCTCAAAGCAACCACTGAAAATAAAAACTCCAAGATCTGTCACTACATAGATCATATGATCCTCTAACCCACAACCAATTTGTGGATGACACCTTGCTCATGGGTATCCCATCTACAAAGGAGGCATGATCCTTCATATCATCTCTTTATAAACTCATGGAAGCCTATGGAAATTCCATTAATCAACTAAAATATCATATCTTCTTCTTCAACACCCCTTGTTCTATTCAATTTCATGTCTCCTGCATCATAGGATTTCCTAGGGGTTCCCTTCCATCCAAATATCTGGGCGTACCCCTGTCGACTTCATGGATTCATAGTAGGTCTTCAAAATATCTTCTCTCTCGTCTTAGTAAGAATTTATCTAGTTGGAATTTTCACCCTGTTAACTTTGCAATACTCATAATCCTTATCAAATATGCTCTTCATGATATATGGCTCTACCTTTTCTTGGTCCTGGTGGCCCCAAAAATAATTTTAAGTGTCGTAAGAGGTCTACAAAGAAATTTCTCATGGAAGAGAGACCAAACTTAAAAAATGGGCCCTTGTGGAATGCAATACATTATTCTTACCCAACCTTCATGGAGGGTTAGGACTACGAGATCCCGAAATTATTTCCAACACACTTGGAGAAAAACTTTGGTGGAAATGGATTCAACAAAAAGGAAAACTCTGGATTATACTCTCGAAACAAAAATATGTTGGTGAGTTTAGCTTAGTAGGAATCATCTGAATTATGAATCCTACTTTGGGCTCTCTTATCTGGAACTCGACATGTTGAAACAGATGAATCATATAACAACATAGTTTTTGGAAAATAAGAAATCAACATTCAACTCTCTTTTGTGAGTATTATTGGCAACAACTACCATCGATTCAAATGGATCAAAGAGTCCTTCCGTTGAAGAATCCCCTTTACATCACTCAAGGCCATATTGTCAAATATTGTTGGTCACATGTACCTATAAATTCAGATTGGAACATATGGCATATTGACCTTGATCACATACCCCTTAGGAGTTGATGCCATCTTTCTTCCTTAAATGATAAAATAAATGATATCATTCTGATAGCTTTAGAATATCTAAAAACTAAATATACAGGAAGTGATTTCATTGATTGTGAAGAAGTAGTAGATCTTGAAGGAGAACTTGTCAGTGCCATGTAAAAGATTGATAGACTCGGAGAAAACAAAAGAAAATAAAAACAGTTACTGCTCAGGTATGAGAAAACATGCAAGGAACCATATGAAGAAATTAATATGTTGAAGGTTGAGTTAGAAGAAGCTAAGAAGATTGAAGACATCCTCAAACAACAATTGAAGGAAGACGAAACAAAAGGTCAAAAATTGGAAGTTGAAGTAGTGACTGTCAGAAAAGATCTAGAGAAATTTTAGGCCTTATATCATCAAAATCTGACAAGTATTAAAGCCTCAGAAGGATTAGCCTCCATTCTGAATCAACAAAGGAATTAAAAGTTGAAAACTAGTTTGGGTTATGAATAGGGATCAAGTAGTGGTCAGCCAAGAAAAAATGAATCCATCAAGTTTCTCAAATCTACAACCATTGACAACAACAAACCTGCAAAAACAAAGGAAGAGAATCAACTTCCAAGGAGGAGTGAAGGAAATGCTACCAAAACTGAATCTGTAGAAAAAATAAATAATACACCCTCTGCTCAAGGAAATCATTAACATGGAAGAAATCCACCAGCTGAAAGAAGACAACCTTTTTTTAGGTACAAAGATTTTTTCTATCGATATTGTTTTTACTGCTCTAATTTTGGCCACAAATATGTAAATTTTTCTTTAAGATTTAGACATGAGCAATCAAGACAACCAAGGAATAAATACCCGCCACAACAAAGAATGAGATGACCAAGTAACAAACAACCACATAATGCAAATCATGTGATGGCTGGGAAAAGGACGCAGATTAAGCATAACAATCGTTATGATCCTTTATTCAATGAACCAAAATGTTACATCTGCCACAATTATGGACATAAAGCTGCAGACTCTCGCATAAATAACTATAAGCCAAATTCAAATAACAAAGCTGAAAACGTCAAGGTTTGGAAGAAGAATGAAGATAACAAGTGTGGATTGGTGTTGTCAGCTCAAAGACAAAAAGACTCCTGGTATATTGACAGGGGATGCTCCAGTCAAATGACAGGTGACAAAAGTAAGTTCCTATCACTCAAGGAAAATAAATCAGGGAGTGTGACCTTTGGAAATGATGGTTGAGGAAAGATTAGAGGTAAAGGTCTAGTAAGCTTAAGTAATGGAATAAGCAAAGCTCAAGATGTATTATTTTTTGATGGTTTAAATCATAATCTTCTTAGTGTCAGTCAGATATGTGACAGATGATGTGGAGTCACTTTCATTGCCAAGAATTGTAAAATAAAGACAATAAACACAGGAGAGCTACTTGCAAAATGGGTTAGAACCGAAAACAATGTATATGTTCTGAATGAAGATAAGGAGAAATGTCATTTAAGAAAATTTGATGAAATTTGGTTATGGCATAGAAGGCTTGGACACCTGAATTTTGATCATATTGTCAAACCGAATAATGAAGGTGCTATGAAAGACCTTCCAAAAATATCTAAGCCTAATAACTCTATATGCGAATCCTATCAAATGGGGAAGCTGACTAAGAGATGGCACTGAGAAGTTAAAGGAAATTCTATCAATCAATGAAATCAATCTCTTAGATGGCACTGAGAAGTTCTCCTTTAAGATCTACTACTACTTCACAATCAATGAAATCACTTCCTGCATCTTCAGTTTTTAGATATTCTAAAGCTATTAGAATGATATCATTTATTTTATCATTTAAGGAAGAAAGATGGGATCAACTCCTAAGGGGTATGTGATCAGGGTCAATATGCCATATGTTCCAATCTGAATTTATAGGTACATGTGACCAATAATATTTGACAATATGGCCTTGAGTGATGTAAAGGGGATTCTTCAACGGAAGGAGTCTTTGATCCATTTGAATGCATGGTAGTTGTTGCCAATAATTTTCACAAAAGAGAGTTGAATGTCGATTTCTTATTTTCCAAAAACTATGTTGTTGTATGATCCATCTGTTTCAACATGTCAAGTTCCAGATAAGAGAGCCCAAAGTAGGATTCATAATTCAGATGATTCCCACTAAGCTAAACTCACCAACATATTTTTGTTTCGAGAGTATAATCCAGAGTTTTCCTTTTTGTTGAATCCATTTCCACCCAAGTTTTTCTCCAAGTGTGTTGGAAATAATTTCAGGATCTCGTAGTCCTAACCCTCCATGAAGCTTGGGTAAGAATAACATATTGCATTTCACAAGGGCCCATTTTTTTACGTTTGGGCTCTCTTCCACGAGAAATTTCTTTGTAGACCTCTTACAACACTTAATGGGGAAGTTAAAGGAAATTCACTTAGACAGGGGAGGAGATTTTCTGTCAGGAGACTTCAAAGAATTATGTGACAAACATGGAATTAAAAGAGAATATACTATTCCAGGTACTCCTCAACAAAATAGAGTTTTAGAACGCCAAAATAGATCAGTTCATCAGATGGCAAGGGCTATGATGAGTGAAAGGGACATTTCACAAACCTTCTGGGTGGATGTTGTTCACACGGCTGTTCATATTCTAAACAAAGTGCATATAAGGACGAACAATTATAAAACTCCATATGATTTGTGGTTTGGTTGACCTGCATCAATCAAGCACTTCAAAGTATTTGGAAGTAAATGCTACATCAAGAATAATGATGATCATCTAGGAAAATTTGATAGTAGAGTTGATGAAGGTATCTTATTAGGATATGCAACGAACAGTAAAGGATACAGATTCTTTAACAAAAGAATGCATAAATTAGTAGACTGTATTGATGTTCGAAATGATGAAGAAGCTCCTATAAAAGATCAACAGAGAATAATCACTAAGCCAGATGAAAACGATGATGAGAATAATGAAGATAAAGAACAACAAATCTCAGAGTCACAAGATCATGATGAATCATGTGGTGAAGAGACACCCAGACAAGAAGAGTCAAGACAACAATCAACATCAAATCCTTCCTCCAGAATTCTTCAAAAGAATAATCCTGAAAGTCAGATAATTGGTGAGAAAGAAAAAGGTGTACAAACCAGGAGAAGGATAATCAAAGACATATAACAATAACATATAGCCTTCATATCCATGGTGGAACCTAAAAATTGTAATGAAGACATAAATTGGTTAAAATCAATGAATGAGGAACTGGACCAGATTGAAAATAATGAAATTTGGGAACTTGTTCCTAGGCCAACAAATAAAAATGAAATAAGATCCAAATGGGTCTACAAAAACAAGATGAATGAGCAAGGAAATATTCTAAGAAATAAGGCTAGACTGTTCTGCAAAGGATATGCTCAAAAAGAAGGACTGGATTTTGATGAAACATTTGCGCCCATAGCAAGATTAGAAGATATTAGAATGTTTCTTGCCTATGCGTTTCATAAACAGTTTAAAGTATATCAAATGAATGTCTAGTCATATTTTCTAAATGGAGATATAAAAGAAGAAGTCTATATGGAACAACCAGAGGGTTGCCAACTGTCAGATAACCTTGACTTTGTCTGCAAGATAAAGAAAGCCTTATACGGGTCGAAACAGGCTCCTCGTGCTTGGTATTACAGACTGGATCAATTGACAACAATCTTTATATCAAAACAGAGGGTAATGATTTTCTCATTGTGTTGGTATGTGTAGATGACATCATCTTTGGAAGCAATAATGCTTAATTGGTACAATGGTTTTCTTCTGCCATGCAATCTGAATTTGAAATGTCTATGATAGGGGAACTGTCATTCTTTCTTGGTCTGCAAATTACTCAGAGTTCTGAAGGAATATTTCTCTCTCGGGAGAAATATCTAAGAGAAATGTTGAAAAGGTTTCAAATGGAAGATTCTACACCTATGAGCACACCTATGGTCACTGGATGAAATTTAAGAGAGGATGATGACTCACATGATGTTTATCAGAGTTCATATAGGTCTATGATAGGAAGCCTATTGTACATCACAACATCCCATCTAGGAATAATGCATATTGTTGGAATGGTAGGAAGGTATCAGGTTACACCTAAATAGATTCATTTGTTAGCTATCAAAATAATATTCAGATACTTGAAAGGAACAATGAACTATGGCCTATGGTATCCTAGGAATCAAAATTTTAAACTATCATTCTATTCATATGTTGATTGGGCTAACTGCATGGATGAAAGGAAAGAACGAGTGGAGGTCCATTATTCTTAGGAGATTCTCTTGTAGCATGGTTGAACAAGAAGAAAGGTTCCATTTTCTTATCGACTATAGAAGATGAATACATTGCAGCTTCCACTTGTTGTACCCAAGTATTATGGATGATTCAAACACTTGCAGACTTGGAGATTGTTGATATCTTCACTAAACTGCTTGCAAAACCTCAGTTTGAATATCTACGCCAGACATTGGGTGTGACCCCATTATCAAGTTAAAATAGTCTACCTGATCAGGGGGAGAGTGCTCCTAGTATATATGATCAAGGGGAACACAGAGTCACTCTCCGTTTTCTTTGACATTGATGTCAAAGGGGGACAAAAAGGTGTTGTCTGTATGCTATAGTTGAAGGTCTAAGAAGAATAGTGCAACTTTTCAGGGTTTCCATCAACGCCAAAGGGGGGATATTTTTGGCATGTTTACAAGAAGAATGTGCTTGTCATTGATGGAAAAAACAGTAGCGAACCAAACCTTGAGAGCACAAAAGACGAGAAAGCTAAGAAGAGATAGTAGTTTCCAGAAGTATAGATGAGGTCCAAGAGATGAACTCACAGGAGGAGCAAAGGTTGAGACTTGCGAACACTTAGAAAGCCTTCTAAATTCATAGAGATCAGAAGCTCAAGAGGAATAGCGACAATGGCCGTCGGATCACCTATCCATAGGACCAACAATCGTCAGATTAAATTAATGAAGGAAGGATAAGTAGGGGAAAATGATTGAGAATTAGATCATCCGAATTTCCATCAGCCATCAGATTTATTTAAGTGGAAGGACAAGATAAGAAAGGGCTGAGATCTGATATCTCAATCACCCAAATTGTTTTCAGCCGTCAAATCGAAATAAGTGGAAGGACAGGATAATTTAGAAGATGCGCTAATCTCAGTGATCGATAATAGGGCACGCAGATCTATGTTCGACAGAGCATATTGGACCCCCCAAGATTTCTCCCTTTAACCATGGGGGGGGCTCTAAGTTGGTGGTATTTCTTATGTGGGACTCTCATATGTGTCACCTTCTTGTACACTAGGACCCTCCTCGCTCATTACCACTTACTGCCTAAACCCCCTCCAAGAAAATCACCAAACCACTCATACATACCACCTCCACACTCCGACGTCAATCTCCACTACCCGCTACACATCACACTCCACTACCACGATCTGCCTCCAACTCCACTACACTACCTACACGTCTCAACCACATCAGTAGACCACCTCAACAAGGACATGTGGAAGACCACGTCAGCAAGTACACGTGGCATAATCAGATGATGACAAGTATCAAGAGGAAATTGGCTCGTGCCATGTCAACAAGTGACGTAAGAAAGCTATGTCACTCCAGGAGATTTACTTCAGAATTTTCATCACCAACAAATGTCAAAAGTCCTAAAGGATGAAGGTCCAAAGTCTCTCTCATCCTTCGGATCTGAATATCACTTCAGGTGCATTCTCAATCGTTGATCTAGTTGAGTCAAAGGACAGAGTAAGTGGAAGTGTTAATCGAGAACAAGCGGTCTCCACCGCCTATGAATTATTCAGAAGGTGACCACTCTAGAGGAGAATGAAGCATTGATAATACTAAAGTCCTGAAGAGCTGAAGGAGATGAGGATCGTCGATCTGCAGGAGGACACACATCAACAGATCATGTACTCTGGGTAAAACGCTCTGGGAGAAAGCAAGTGTAGAGGAGTTGAATCTCCCGAAGTAAACGAGGACCGTTGATTTGAGGAGGACATGTGGCAGAAATCTGTGGACTGTGGCTAAAATTGGTCTGCGAGAGTGTGAAGGTTGAGAATTGAAATTGCCGAAGCCTGGAGTAGCGAAGCATATCTCAACCATTGATCAAGAAAGGGGACACAAGTACGTTGATCTAGTTGAGGGATAAAATCCTCGAAGTAAAGGAAAAGTTGTCGATTAAGGAGGAAATGTATTTGCGTATCACCAACTCCGAAAGATTGTCGTATGGAACAAACGAGAGTTTAAGAAATGAAAGTCCCGAAGGCCAAAATCGCGGAGGGGATCCTGACCATAGTTTTAGGGAGATAGATGTCAATATATCTTACACTCCAAAAGATTTTCATATGGGAAAAGTGAGATTTTAGAGTTGAAACTCCCAAACACTGGAAGGCCAGAATCAATCACAACCATTGATTTAAGAAGGTTAGATCTGATCCATCAGTTTAGGAGCACCGTCAAGATCATGAGATCAACGGTCCCGTCAGATTGCGGGGATTGAAGGTGCGTGAAATTTACAATGTTGAAGGCAGGTCGCAATCAAAACCATGGTTTTGGAGAAAACACACATGGAGGTCTATAGTGAATTGCTTGGCAAAAAGAAGGTTTCCCTCAAACCGCCTTTGGATGTGCCTGCAATCACGTGGTCACATGAGATCTTCTCCCAAGGTCATATCGAGAAACTGAGCTAGCGCTCACTAGACCGAGATTGGGAACCACCTTTTGAATAGGTGTTTGGTCACCTTCGACGGTCACGTAAAGGAAGGGGCTTAGAAGCCAAAGAAGACAAAAACGATTGACTATAACTACTAGAGAATACGAAGACTTACAACTACCAGAGAAGCCAGATCATCTCAAGATAACACCTACTAATGATGAACATATTTACAATAACCTCCAGGGAAGATGAAGAGTTCGATGATGATCAGGGAGAGGACTCGATTTGAGAAAGAGATGCACAACAGAAAAGAGAGCATGCTTTTTCAATAGTGATGCATGTGGGTAGGATGAGACAGAGTGCATAATCTGAAGGGGATATCCATGGCACAATAAAGAGCATGCATAGGGAGCACAAAATATAAAAGGAAGAAGAGAAGTTGAACAACGGGTGTGTTGAGAGTAGGAGGAAAAATAACAAAGCATAGAAGCTGAACGATGAAGAAGAAGAACATAGTATATAAGATGAAGAAGGCAGAGGAGACAAGGAGTTGTAATAGACCATATCAGAGATAGAGAAAGTAAGTAAAGTTTTGTATTCATTTAGGGTGGTAGGGTGGTGCTAGGGAGGATTGCAGTCCTCTAAATTATAGTTGGTGCTAGAAGATATTCTGGGAGTTGGTGCTTCCATCTAGTGGGTTCTAGAGAAACCTGGGAGTTGGTGCTTCCATATAGTTGGTGCTAGAGAAATCTGAGAGTTGGTTATCTCTGCAATTTGTAGCTTTCTATCAGAGGTTGTAGCCTCATATTTGAGTTGGAGCTCAAATACTGTGATGTACATGAAAGTTGGAGCTTGATTGACATCCTAAGAAGAATATGTTTTCACCCTTATGGGTTCCGTCAAGAAATTCAGTGTCTTTGTCTATTCCATGTGATTGATCATTGTATATCTATGCATGTTAAGTTATCAACAACTAAATAATAACCTAGAAAGAATAAAAA
>ML804489.1:14811-27230 GCA_009831015.1 Picea engelmannii
ACCTGCATCAATCAAGCACTTTAAAGTATTTGGAAGTAAGTGCTACATCAAGAATAATGATGATCATCTAGGAAAATTTGATAATAGAGCTGATGAAGGTATCTTCTTAGGATATGCAATGAACAGTAAAGGATACAGATGCTTTAACAAAAGAATGCATAAATTAGTAAACTGTATTGATGTTCGAAATGATGAAGAAGCTCCTGTAAAAGATCAACAGAGAATAAGCACTAAGACAGATGAAAACAATGATGAGAATAATGAAGATAAAGAACAACAAATCTCAGAGTCACAAGAATATGATGAATCATGTGGTGAAGAGACACCTAGACAAGAAGAGTCGGGACAAAAATCAACATCAAATCCTTCCTCCAGAATTACTCAAAAGAATCATCCTGAAAGTCAGATAATTGGTGAGAAAGAAAAAGGTGTAAAAACCAGGAGAAGGATAATCAAAGACATCTAGCAATAACATATAGCCTTCATATCCATGGTGGAACCTAAAAATTGTAATGAAAACGTAAATTGGTTAAAATCAATGAATGAGGAACTAGACCAGATTGAAAATAATGACACTTGGGAACTCGTTCCTAGGCCAACAAATAAAAATTTAATAGGATCGAAATGGGTCTACAAAAACAAGATGAATGAGCAAGGAAATATTGTAAGAAATAAGGCTAGATTGTTTTGCAAAGGATATGATAAAATAGAAGGACTGGATTTTGATGAAACATTTGTGCTCGTAGCAAGATTAGAAGCTATTAGAATGTTTCTTGCCTATGCGTTTCATAAACATTTTAAAGTCTATCACATGAATGTATAGTCATATTTTCTAAATGGAGATATAAAAGAAGAAGTCTATATGGAACAACCGAAGGGTTGCCAACTATTAGATAACCTTGACTTTGTCTGCAAGCTGAATAAATCCTTATATGGGTTGAAACAAGCTCCTTGTGCCTGGTATTACAGACTGGATAAGTGTCTTCAAGACAAAGGGTTCAAGAGAAGAACAATTGACAACAATCTGTATATCAAAACAAAGGGTAATGATTTTCTCATTGTGTTGGTATTTGTAGATGACATCATCTTTGGAAGCAATAATGCTTCATTGGTACAATGGTTTTCTTCCACCATGCAATCTGAATTTGAAATGTCTATGATAGGGGAACTGTCAATCTTTCTTGGTTTGCAAATTACTCAGAGGTATGAAGGAATATTTCTCTTTCAGGAGAAATATCTAAGAGAAATGTTGAAAAGGTTTCAAATGGAAGGTTCTACACCTATGAGCACACCTATGGTCACTGAATGCAATTTAAGAAAGGATGATGACTCACGTGATGTTGATCAGAGTTCATATAGGTCTATGATAGGAAGCCTATTGTACATCACAACATCCCGTCCAGACATAATGCATGTTGTGCAATGGTAGGAAGGTATCAGGCTACACCTAAATAGATTCATCTATTAGCTGTCAAAATAATATTCAAATACTTGAAAGGAACAATGAACTATGGCCTATGGTATCCTAGGAATCAAAATTTTCAACTATCATTCTATTCATATGTTGATTGGGCTAACTGCGTGGATGAAAGGAAAAACATGAGTGGAGGTCCATTCTTCTTAGGAGATTCTCTTGTAGCATGGTTGAACAAGAAGCAAGGTTCCATTTCCTTATCGACTATAGAAGTTGAATACATTACAGCTTCCACTTGTTGTACCCAAGTATTATGGATGATTCAGACACTTGCAGACTTGCAAATTATTGATATATTCACTAAACCGCATGCAAAACCTCAGTTTGAATATCTACGCCAGATGTTGGGTGTGACCCCATTATCAAGTTAAAATAGTCTATCTGATCAAGGGGAGAGTGTTCCTAGTATATCTAATCAGGGAGAGCAGAGAGTCACTCTCCATTTTCTTTGACACTGATGTCAAAGGGGGAGAAAAAGGTGTTGTCTGTATGCTACAGTTGGAGGTCTAAGAAGAATAGTGTAGCTTTTCAGGGTTTCCATCAACTCCAAAGGGGGATATTGTTGGCATGTTTACAAGAAGAATGTGATTTTCATCGATGGCAAGAATAGTAGTGAACCAAACCTCGAGAACACAGAAGACGCGAAATCTAAGAAGAGATAGCAGTTTCCAGAAGTACAGACGAGGTCCAAGAGACAAACTCGCAGGAGGAGCAAAGGTTGAGACCTATGAACACTTAGAAAGCCTTCTAAATTCGGAGAGATCAGAAGCTCAAGAGGAAGAGAGACAGTGGCCATTGGATCACCGATCCAGAGGACCAACAATCGTCAGATTAAATTAATGAAGGAAGGATAAGCGGGGGAAAATGATTGAGAATTCAATCATCCAAATTTCCATCAGCCATCAGATTTATTTAAGTGGAAGGACAAGGTAAGAAAGGGCTGAGATCTGAGATCTCGATCACCCAAATTTCCGTTAGTCGTCGAATCTAAATAAGTGGAAGGACAAGATAATTTAGAAGCCACGCTAATCTCAACAGCTGATAATCGGGCACTCAGATCTATGTTTGATAGAGAATATTAGACCCTCCCGAGCTTTCTTCCTTTAACCATGGGGGGGTCTGAGTTGGTGGTATTTCTCACGTTGGACTCTCATATGTGTCACCTTCTTGTCAACTAGGACCCCCCTCACTCATTATCACTTACCGCCGAACCCTCCCTCTGAGAAAACCACCAAACCACTCATACATACCACCTCCACACTCCGATGTCAATCTACACTACCCGCTACACATCACACTCCACTACCGCGATCTGCTTCCACCTCCACTACATTGACTACACGTCTCAACCATGTCAGTAGACTACCTCAGCAAGGATATGTGGAAGACCACGTCAGCAAGTACACATGGCATAATTAGATGATGATAAGTGTCAAGAGGAAATTGGCTCGTGCCATGTCAACAAGTGACGTAAGCAAGCTATGTCACTCCGAGAGATTTACTTCGGAATGTTCATCACCAAAAAATGTCAAAAGTATTGAAGGATGAAGGTCTGAAGTCGCTCTCATCCTTCATATTTGAATATCACTCCGGGTTCATTCTCAATCGTTGATCTAGTTCAGTCGAAGGACAGAGTAAGTGGAAGTGTTAATCAACAACAAGCGGTCTCCACCACCTATGACTTATTCAGAAGGTGACCACTCCGGAGGAGGATGAAGCATTGAATCATCCTAATGTCTCGAAGAGCCGAAGGAGATCAGGATTGTCGATCTGCAGGAGGACACATGTCAACAGATCATGTACTCTGGGTGAAACGCTCCGGGAGAAAGCAAGTGTAGAGGAGCTGAATCTCCTGATGTAAATGAGGATTGTTGATTTGAGGAGGACACGTGGCAGAAATCTGTGGACTCTATCTAAAAATTTTCTGCGAGAGTGTGAAGGTTGAGAATTGATATCGCCGAAGCCTGGAGTAGCGAAGAAAATCTTGACCATCGATTGAGAAAGGGGATACAAGACCGTTGATCTAGTTGAGCGCTAAAATCCTCGAAGTAAAGGCACAGTCATCGATTAAAGAGGACTTGTGTCTTCATATCACCAACTTTGAAAGATTGTCGTATGGAACAAACGAGAGTTTAAGAATTAAAATTCCCGAAGGATGGACTCGTGGAGGGGATCCTGACCATAGTTTTAGGGAGACAGGTGTCAATAGATCTTCCACTCCAGAAGATTGTCATATGGGAAAAGTGAGATTTTAGAGTTGAAACTCCTGAAGACCGGAAGGCCAGAATCAATCACAACCATTGATTTAAGAAGGTTAGATCTTATCCATGACTTTAGGAGCACCGTCAAGATCGTGAGATCGACGGTCCCATCACATTACGAGGATTGAAGGTGCATGAAATTTACAATGTTGAAGGCGGGTCGCAATCAAAACCACGGTCTTGGGGAAATAACACTTGGAGCTCTATATTGAATTGTGGGGAAAAAATCATGTTTCCCTCAAACTGCCTTTGGATGCACCCACAATCGCATGGTCACATGATATCTTCTCCCAAGGTCATATCCAGAAATGGAGCTAGCGCTCACTAGACCGAGATCGGGAACCGCCTTTTGAATAGGTGTTTGGTCACCGCCGGTGGTCACGTAAACGAAGGGGCTTAGAAGCCAAAGAAGCCAAAAACGATTGACTATAACTACTAGAGAATACGAAGAGTTACGACTACCAGAGTAGCCAGATAATCTCAAGATAACGCCCGCTAATGATGAACAGATTTAGAATAACTTCCAGGGAAGATGAAGAGTTCGATGATGATAAGGGAGAGGACTCGATTTGAGAAAGAGATGCACAACAAAAAAGAGAGCATGCTTTTTCGATAGTGATGCATGTGGGCAGGATGATACAGAGTGCATAATCTGAAGGGGAGATCCATGGCATAGTAAATAGCATGCAGAGGGAGAACAGAGTATAAAAGGAAGAAGAGAAGTTGAACAATAGGTGTGTTGAGCGTAGGAGGAAAAATAACAGAGCATAGAAGCTGAATGATGAAGAAGAAGAACAGAGTATAGAAGCTGAAGAAGGTAGAGGAGACAAGGAGTTGTAAAATACCATATCAGAGACATAGCAAGTAAGTAAAGTTTTGTAAGATTCATATCAGAGGTTGTAGCCTCATATTTGAGTTGGAGCTTAAATATTGTGATGTACAAAGGAGGCATGATCCTTCATATCAGTTCTTGATAAACTCATGGAAGCCTATGGAAATTCCATTAATCAACTAAAATATCATATCTTCTTCGTCAACACCCCTTGTTCTATGGAAGTTGTTTCCATGCTCCATTACGCAATTACTCTTCATCCAAATTTTTCATTCCTCCCGATGGAAACAAGACCTGGGTCCTTACAACAAATGTTTAGTGATGCTCAGGACATTCAACACAACATCCAATCATGTAAACAAACCCAAAATGAGGGGTTGAATGTTCAAGGACATGAAAGTGAATATGAATAGAAAATAGTTGATAGGAATCTTGAGCATAGAATTGACAATATCATGGGTCCTCTTGAAGTTTCCGATGCTAATTATTTTGAAAAACATTACATCTGACTTGTCGAAAGGGGAGGTGTTGATCCATTCCATGGTGAGCAGAGGGTTGATTGTTTTATGTATTCATTTGTAGATAGTCAAGAATATGAGTGTGAAAAGAAGCTTATTGAAGAACAGGTTGATGTTCTAAGTTTGTTCTTGTTAGATGACATGGCATATGTTAATGATTTGCCTATATATGATGAATATGATGATTACGATGTTGACCCCCTGGAACAATCAACCACATGCTCTCGATCAGAAAATGTTCCTTTCAGCAGTATAATGAAAGAAATCAGGCTACATATCACAATTACCAAGAAGAAATTATTGAATCAACTGAAGGGAATTCCTTACCTCTATGATTTTCTTCTTTCAAATTGCTGAAAGAAAATCCTAAAATCATCATCGAAGAAAAAGAATCTGTGCTTATGCAAAGCCACGCTAGATCAATGGAGAAGAATGATAAGATGTCACAACATTCTTTCCATGTTCTTGGAGACCCTATTTCTTGCACTGAAATACAACCATATGTTGGCAATGAAATTGAAGACGGTTTCAAATCAGGTAGGACAACCCTACCATTATGTTTTGCTTCTTTCGAATAATTGAAGAAAAATATTTGTAGTATCTCAGGACATGAATACTCCAAGCATGAATGGAGTGGTGATGCTAATTCTATAGACAATCACATAAAGAGTCATGTCATCTTAGATTTGCAGTCTATGTTCATCTATCAGCCTGAAAATGAAGAAGAAGTTGCTCCAGAAAGTATTGTTCAAGGTCATTTTCTCCATCCTGAAATCAATATGGATTGTCAACGTGAAAAGGTGTTTCAGAGTATTTTCTCTTCCCTTGAGAATGACATCATGGTTAAATTTTTAAGCAACATAGACATGGATGAAGATTATGAAATTGCATCAATGAAAGTTTCCAACAATAAAGAAACAAATGACATAGATGAAGCAGTGTATGCCATTTTTCCATCAAAAACACAGAGAGATAATGAGGAGGCAGTGGTTTTATTCAAGTCATTTGAAAATCAAGGTTTTGAAAATCCATCCACGGGAGCTCTGGACTGTGAAGTAATGCATGAGAAGGAACTTATTTCTATTTATTCAATGGAAAGTCAAAGTGGTTTTCCTCAAACAAATTTCCAGAAATTTAATGAAACCATGTCAGAGTTGTTTGATGAACAAGAGGATAACCTTGGTGCATATTTTATGGCTGTCATATTTGAAGATGTTCAAGAATATATGAATATTTTTGTTGATATGCATGGCCAAGAAGACAAACCTATCGTCGCCATTTCATTCGAAGATGTTCTCAGAACAGAAGAAATAGAGGAAAAACAACTAACACTGATGAAAGATACCTGCCTTTCAGTTTTTTCTCATCAGGGAGAAATGATTTTTCATGATTTTCAAGATCTGATGGCCATCCTATTACAGTCTTCAGTGAATGATGAATTTTCTTCATTCATAAGCTCACATTTTGGATTCAATTTGTTTTTTCAGCTGCCATCCTTTATGACTTTCTACCATCTTGAGAAAAATGTGAAAGGAAAATTAGGAAACCAATTGCTTGATTGGATGCATTGGCACTTTAGCATCACTTGAGCGAGTGGTCATCCCATAAGTTTTAGGGTAGGTAGGGATGTGAAAATAATCTTTTCGGTCAAGCATTTTTCCAGTTTGAGTTTTCTAGCACTAGATACAGTCAATTTTCAATAATGCACTCGGACGTCCCCATGCAATTGGAAGCAGTGCAGAGAGCTTGGTAGGAGCAGGACACACACATGTTTTGGGGAACAACCCCATGCATCAGGCACCAAGTCTACAAGTTCTTTGCTACCTCGTTGTGAGTATAGCATCCCCAGTTGGAGCCAATGTTATCACCCTAACAATTTGTATCGGGATCTAAAAGTTTCTGAAGTTTAGCGAGATGCTATACCACAGTAGAGGCGTGATAGTTTAGGGAGCTCGGCTATATTCCGCGGCATATGGAAGAATGTAGCGGAAGTGGGAAGGGAGTAGCTCGGCGGGCCATCGATATTGAAGAATCTCAGATCTACGGTCAAAGCCTACATCGAACAAACAAATAGCATAGATCTAAACATCGCAAAGGCAGACCGAGGAAAACTACTCTGGTTTCGATGGAGAACGCGTGGCACTCTTACACAGGCATCGAGGGAGATGAAGGATTTACCGAAACCACTTTTCCTATGGCCTTGATGTCACATGGTTTAAAACGTCATGTTAATAGCTCGTGGGGAGGATGGCGGTTGGTCAAATCACCTCACATCACCGGTCCAGGTACTTTCCCAGATGATGTACCAAAAGGACGTCATCACATAACTAACTTGAGGCTCATCATTCGAAGTGGATTGATGAAGCGTGCCACACCAAGGTACTGTGACAATAATTCATGAGCAAAGTACACAAAACATCAAATCTTAGATATGAATCATTTTATCCTATTCTTGGAAATTGTCATCTTATGTGTAAGAAAAACAAGCTCAGTCTGTGCTCCTAAATTCTGTAAAATCAAAGGGTGGCTAAATCAAGGTCTCTGCAAAGTCCGGAAAGCATGGGTGATATCTGTCAAACGATGTTTGGCGCAATTGGGTTCTCAGCTAAGGTACCAGGGAGGTCAATAAGTAAGAATGAAAGATGGTTCTTGCAGATGTAGGCGACTAAATTTCATACCGAACCTGAAACTGAGACAGAGTCGAGAGTAAGATTAAACCTCGTTATAAGGGATCTTGTCATAAATGAACACGCAAACAACACCTGCCACCCATCCGCAAAGAATAAGAGAAGCAAAAGGAGGAAATCAGAGGCCAAAACCGAGATGATAGAGAGCATCAGGGAAAATTCCAATTGGTGGAGTACCCTGGAGGAGGAAATCGCGAAGCTAAGGTGAATCCTCAAGTAAAATTTTGTTGTATTTCATATAGTTTTGGACAAATGTCGACTTAAGAGAAGGGAGTCTTGATATGACAGACCAATTACTAATGGTCCCTTTAAATAATACAACTATTCTTCCTTTTTGTAACTTGTATATGTTTTTAGAATTATGAGGAAGTCGGAATGTTTTAAATTCCATATGAAATTCCTCTATATATTCTTGGCCTCACGAGTATAGAGAGGGGGGGCAGAAGTGCAAGGGCACAATTATGGTGGTTCTGGACTTTATTGTAATTTTTCTAGGACTGAATTGAATACATATGCATAAGCATTTGGAACTGTTCATGAAAAGATTCTAATGGCTATGATATGAGTTTTGTCTTCCTTCACTGTTTGTATTTCCTGTGTTCTTTAATTCCATTTACACTGTCTTTTGTTTAAATTGGAGAGTTTAAAGGCCTAGAATTCATCCTGCGACGCTCTTGGTCTAAGAAATTTAAACTATGTGATTTTCTTCTTAACGTATTCAAAATTTGTTTCAGTAATGCTCTGATGCAGTTATTTATCTTCTTTATCTTCCTACACATCTTTTTATTTCAAGAATAACTCAGATTCATCGCCTTATTTAGCCATTGTCCTCTGGAGAGTTCTATCAGTCTATGCATTGTCTTCATTCACTTTCGGAATTTTGACTCCATAGCCCATAGTGTTCCCCTCTTCTTTGCCAACAACTCTATTAAAATCTCCTAAACAAATCAAATCTAGCCGCCAGTTTCCATAGATATATCAAGTGACACGAGAGAGCCCTCTCTGAGTTGGGCAAGCTAGTGCCTCAGCTCTAAAGTTGGTTGAAATAGTTACCCATGTCATCTGTTTGACAGCCGAGCAGATTTATAGGGTGCTAACAACCTCCTTCCATTGAAGCATCCCCTTTAGATCACTCAAGGCCATCTTGTCAAATATTATTGGTCACATGTACCTATAAATTCAGATTGGAACATATGGCATATTGACCCTGATCACATACCCCTTAGGAGTTGATCCCATCTTTCTTCCTTAACTCAATTATTGCATCTTAGAAAAATCAAAATATTAGCTAAGCTTGATGTTCTCAAATAAGGTTATTGTTTAGTTAGAAGATTCTCCTTAAAAGAAACTTACCACTTAGCTGCTCATCACCCAATCCTTCCAGCAAAAGTTATATGGAAAAAAATATGGAAAGAAAAGCTTTTGCCAAAAGTTGAAACCTTTCTTTGGTAGATGGCTCATAGGAAAATTCTCACTTGGGATCATCTATGCAATAAAGAAATTCAGGGATCGGAAATCCGCATTTAATTCCACCTAAGCAAAGAAACTATGGATCACCTTCTCAATGTCTGTGCCTTCCGCAACAATCTTTGGGATAGGGATTCCAAATATTTTCGCCAATCAAATCAAGTTAGGGACTCCATGAAAGTCACCATTGCATCCTAGAGGGACTCATGCTTCCAAAATCCAGTCCTAAATCGATTATGACAACTTTTTCCAGGTTTTCTACTATGGGAGATATGGAAAGAGAGAAATGGTCGAATCTTCAAGAATACATTCCATCCTCAAAACATTGTATGAAACTAGATCAAACAAAATATGGAAGAAACTATCTTAAAATAAAATAGGAGCACTGAATATCTTCAATGCCATCCCCGAGAACAAGCCATTCTCTCTAATTGGCTTTCTCTTTCCCCTTCTCCCTTGATTGCCTCCCATCACCCTCCTCCTTATCCTCCCTTGGGATTTGTTAAATTGAATTTTGATGGGGCATCGAAAGGCAACTAAGGTCCCACCAATTTTGGAGGAATCTTTAGAGATAGTAGGGGAAACATCCTCCACATCTATTCTAGCCACCATGGGATAAATTCTAACATTGTCATGGAGTTGTGGGCCCTCATTCATGGCCTTGAAATTTTGATTGGCCTTCATTTCTACCAATTGGTGGTGGAAGGTGATTCCAGGATCATCATCCATATTCTTACCAAACTTCAATGGGGCTCCCCTCCCTCTAAACTCTCCTTCCATTGGAATTTGGAAACCCTAATAAACAATATGGCCTATTTCCTCCCAAGTCCCTCTAGCCTTGTTCCCTCTCATGTAAAATTATCAACCAATAAAGTTGTATATTTTCTCACTAATACAAGCTATAATAACCCCTCAATATCTTTAGATTATACATGGGAAGATCTTCTTCTCTGTTCACTCAACAAAACCTACCCAACTCTTGTACAATATGATCTCCACTCCTCGAATGTGGTGTCCTCTTGCATGCATGATCATGTGGTTATCGTCGAATGTGTGGCGCACATCCCAAGAGCCTTGGTAACCCCCTCATCTCATCAAATCCTTCTAGATGTCCTTCCCTTCGTTACTCCAGTAAACTCAACTCGGTTGGAATCTTCCACTTCCATAACTGATATGACATAGAGTCATCATGAGGAGGAATGTTTTGGGGATTGATATATATTTCTGGGTCTTCTGCATGGTGAAGAGGATGAAACCATCATGTTGATGTAAGGAATTAGCTCACATCGTGATCATGTTGATGAATGAATTGATGCAGGACTTGATGCAAAGGACACACTTGCACAATTGACCTTTGATTTGGGGGATTTTCCCCATGAGGTAGATCATCATGGTTCGCCATAATAAATAAATCCAAGTTGGTAATCTCATTGGGGATATTATGGATATTTATGTTCCTATTTGTATCTCTTCAATTCCCAGTTTGGCTCTGTTGGATTTCGTTCTGAAAGATTGAATGCTCTCTAATGGTTGGTTTGTCACTCTAATTGATTTTCTTTTCCCTCCAATGGAAACTGGAGGTCACAAACCTCTCTCTTCCGGTGTTGGTCCATATCGGGTTGGGCCATCTTGAGTAGCCAAGGGAATGTTGGATGTTGCATAACATTATGAGCACTTCATGCCCGAGGAAGAAAAAACAACCATGTCGGCTCTAGAATCTTAATTTCACTTGGCCCGTGAGTTCAAGGAGGATGTTTGGTCAATTTTCAAGTGGGTGGGGTGATTCTGAATCCGAGAAGTTCCAAAACCAAGAATTCCAAGTTTTTTCACACCCTGGAATTATAATGGCATGTGAATACAATGAAAGAACTTGGAATTCTACCCAAATATGAGGATTTTCGCCAGCCTAAGTGTAGGATGGAGATGATGGAGTACTAGAATGATTACTTGTTAAAGGTCATGACTTGGTTGGCTCGCAAACATGGGGGAGTCTTCAAACCATGTGTTGTTAGTCCAGGCCTCAGTGCTTCTTCTATTGGTCCAAGCTTTGGCGTTTCTTCTACTGGTCTAGGCATCAAACCTTCCTCTACTATGGTTGGAATCCATTCAAAAATGGAATCCCAGGTTCCTAAGGATCCCTAGAATATTTTTCTATGTTGTTTTAGTAGTTTTCCTCCATTTTTATCTAGTTCAATATCTGGCTTTGACCATTTTAGACTCTCTGAACCTATGTTACAGTTTATTGATAAGATATAGAGATACATTTCATGCCTGGTTTCTCCACATGGGTAGGCTATTTTTTATTTTTTAGCCTGAGACACTATCAAGATCTCTTAGGACTCTAGAATTTGTTGATATTTTATTATAGAGACTGCAAATATTAATATAGTTAGTTTACCTAAAAAAATGGATAGAATAATTCAAAAAAATAGATAAGAAAAAGTATTTTGAAATATGAACATGGTTAAGAAATTATAAGACATGGGCACCAAAGAGAATCACTTCATTTCATGAATAATATATGAACATGACCATAATATACAACCTAAGTGGACCTAATGGTTAAGAACATATGTTTCCTCCTAAGAGGTCACAAGCCTCTGTAGACTTTACCAGTTGGGAGGAGGGGATCTCATACACCAATTTGGTGTCTAGCTTACTATTATTATTATTATAATGTGTATTATGGTAATACATGATTTACTTTTTATTTTATTTTAAAGATATTTGTATTTTTTTATATTTATATAATTCTAATAAAATGGAATAGACTTTAAATAATATAAATATTTAAATTAACATAGAAAAGTAGTTACTTAAAATATAAGAAAACAAAATATTATTATTATACATTCTTCTCATTTCAATGAAAACTGTTTGAAAAAAACAAAACTCTTCAACTCTTCAATTTTTTCAATATTCTTTGGGTGAAATGGTTACAAACAAATCAAAGCTATAGAAAATTACTCATTGTGTACAACATAAATTTTAAAGCTTTATTTCATTAGAAAGTAAGCAATCAAGTAAGGAAACCAAATATGAACAGATAACAAGAAGCATAATATCATTGAATTATCATGGTTCTCCATCTTGGTAGTTTTGGTTGACTTTCAGGTCAAGTAAACTTCTGGGGCCATTTTAAGGCCCTAAATGATGTTTTTTTCTCCATTTGGGGGCCTA
>ML804489.1:27972-52799 GCA_009831015.1 Picea engelmannii
TAAAATGATTTGGAGTAATGGATGAATCTATTAGAGGGGTATTACTCTAGTAAAAAAAATTGACTCTGAAAAGATCACCTTAGTTATGCTTAAATCCCCTACCCATGTCAAAATTTGGTGGTAATTTTATTGGGAGATACATAACAATGTGTAATACCCCAGTTTTGAGTCCCATATGAAATAATGTATTTTGTTTATTTGATGAAAATCTGGAGTGCCCAAGCAATTAGAGAGGCCAATGTGTCTAGGAAATGCAATGCTATGATCATTATTAATAATAAAATACATCCTTGGTTGCAAGACAGACAAGGACAAGAGTTATAGGGGGTTATGATTCCACGAGAGAGTGTTCTTAAGGGGCTAAGTCATTTTATCATATTTTATTTACCCATAATTGTTTTAATGGAGAGAAGGGGTTATATGAGCTTCTTGGGGGAAGGCCATGTGGTTCTTGATACCCAAGTAAATATATAAACCCATCTTGTGGGTTGTTTGGGGCTTCTTCTTCTTCTTCTTCTTCTTATTTTTCACTCACCCTTTTCATTCATTATTCCTTGTTCATACTCTCCATTCTGTTCATTTTTTCACTCATTCATTTGTGTTATTGGAATGGGATCGTTGGGGTGAATTATTGAGGAGGATGCCATTTTTTGGTGGTTGTAGTAGTGACTGGTATGCTTCAGCCATGAATTTGTTCTTGCATTCTTGAGATGCATTAGAATGTCCTAAAATTTATTCACAAATGTGATTCCTGAGAGTCCCAACATGGATATTCTCGACCAGATGCACTAGAGCTATGGAAGGAGGTGGCCAACCCAAGGGACTGCATGGCAGAGAAGGGGGTCCATTCTATTGGGTTGTGCAAGCTGGAGAGAAGAGAGTTGGTGTACATTGGATTGTTGTGTGTTGAGGAACCTATGAGATCTTGAGTGCTGATTGGTTTGGGAAGCTTACTGACACCCTGGAAACGTCCCTGTGGATTCACAGCCCTGGCTCAAGGGTGACCTTCTGTTGAGACTTGGAACAATAGTGTCTACGGTTGGGTGGAACGTCCTTGGTATGAAACCATTTGGTGAACCATTTTGATTAAGATAAATTCTCTCTGCCATGTGTTTCTCTATTATATATTTATTTTTGATGTGTATGAATTATTGTCTCTATGATTCGTATGCTATAACATGTATGATTGATTCTTATTGCTATGCATGGCATGTTTAAACATTCTTTATATTTTAGAATGAATATTTATTATTGCATGTGTTGTTATCATGTTTATTTCATGCTTATTTAATAATTAAATGGTATCAGAATTCAAAAACAGTTTCAAACAAAGTTTTCAGGTAGTGTTCCCAGCCCGAGGGTGGTTGGGTACATTACATATTGGTATCAAATCTTCTAGTTTAAACATCGAACTGGTATGATATAGAACTATTGAACATGGTATTTTTATTAAGAAAGAATATGTCTTTGAGATCCTAAATCTCAGGGAAAAGGAGCGCCTTGAGTAAGTGCTATTGGGATCAAATTCCTAAAAGATCAACTGTAGAAACACCTTCAAAACTGTGAGGAGAATATTTTACAGTAGTGATGTTGGAAAATTAGTTGTCATTGATGTAAATCATGTCAAAGAGTATGCAGAAGAATGCGCAAGAGGAAATAAAATATCAAGAGAAAGAGCATTGTAGAAATCACGCAGAAGTCAGAGCATAGTGTAGATAGAGATCCTTTGTAAATGATCATGAATCATAACCATTAAATAGGGAGATATATAAACAAGAGCCGTAAGATCTAATTGAGAAATTTCGGGTATAACCAGAGCCATCAGATCAAACTGATAGATCGTCAGTCGTTGATCGAGTCCAAGTACAAGATAACATAAGTTTCTGGACTCCGGAACATCACCACTTCGATGATTATTAGAGACAAGGTAGAGGCACAAAATCCTGAAGTCGTGAAACTTTGAAATCCAACCAACCATTAGGTCGAGGGAATAATTATGGAGTGATGTGGGTCGTTAGATCGGGAGTAGAGGGATAGCGTAAGTTTCGGGACTCCCGAACTTCGCTACGTCGACAATCACTAGAGAGTGGTAAAAGTTGTGAAGTGCCAAAGCCATGAAGTTCTAAAGCTACGAAGTGTCGAAGGTCCATGAAGTGTCGAAGAAACGAAGTGTTGAAGCCATGAAGTGTAAAGACAAAGTCAATAAATCACGCAGGACGTCATATCTGGAGCGAAGGAATGTGGACTATATTTTTGGTTGATGACATGTCTTATGCCACATGGTAGGGGTGCCATATGGGGACACGTGTCACATGAATTTAGTTCCTTTTGGACCCCAATATGTCCATTTTTTAGTGACACGTGGAACACATACCATAGGTGACATCAACATTCCATGTCATCTCCGGGATTATGGCCTTCGAGAATGTCCAACTTCTTCTACCAGCAAAAGTGTAGAAGTATGAAGTAACAAATTAATGTAGATCGTTGGATCAAGGAGGAACTTCGGGTGAATTATCGACCATCAGATCGAGTATAGTGGAAGGAAAGCATAAGAACTTCGACATATATAACTCTCGGGGAGTTGAACAACTTGAGAGTCGTAGTATCTCGAAGTCCTAAAATAAATAAGAACATTCCATATCAAAATTTGATTAAATCATAGTGGTTGGATTAAGAAAGTGGAAGGGTAGCATAAGTGGAGGTGTTAACCGATGGTAAGTTGTCATCACCACTGAATGACCACTTCAACAGGTATAACTCCAAAGGAGTTGAACACTTGAGAGTTGTAATATATTGGAGTCCCAGAGTGCCAAAGTCCTGAAATAAATAAGGACCGTTCATCTCAACACCTGATTCAGTCATGATCATTGATTTCGTTGAAGCCTCCAGATGAGCCAGGATCGTCCAGTCAATGAGAGATGAAATCTCAACAATTCGATCTACTAGTGGAGATAATATAAGTAATTTGGCAAAGTGTAATTCAAAACGTATTACCCTGGAATAATACAATAATGTTGAAGCCCATAGGACCTGGCTCCAACACCAGTATTATGATAAGGTAAAGGGGTTGATCAAATTCTCAAACCATCGCCCAATATAAAGGAGGATCCGATGGTTTTATTTTAATCAACTATCGAGACAAATGGTTTGTGCATCTCAACATGGTGGCATGTTAGCATCTTGTCCACCGCGCATCTTAATCCTGGGATGACATGTCACCAAAGCAACTAATGGTCCAAATATAAAGAATGTAACCTACATAAAATTAATTATCAAGAAACTTCAATTTGTGTTACGGATCTTCGTCTTTGGATCTTATCTTGATCATGATCAATGGTGTTGGTTTCATTTGATACTCCTGCATCAATGGGAGAATAAAGAGAAAAGCACTAAAGGAATATCGATTAGAGTGGATAAGCTCGTGGTTTCGAGAAGTGGTCATAAGTAAACTGGATTGAAGGAAGTGCCTATGAAAATTTTTAATTTTGTACCAGTTTAAATATCTTGTGGAATAATTTGACAATATTGGCACACAACCATTCCATTGTCGTTACAATATCATGTTTGCACAAAAAGGGTAAAAGTGACTTTTTTAGGAAGCCATAACATTCAACGCATAGATCATATTGGGGCATGGGAATAGTCATTAGAAATATGATTCATAGGAGAATAACATTAAATTGTTATAATTTGGAGAATGATGATATATTTATTCATGAATTGAGCATAAAGAGGACATGTAGAATTGTTTGTTTTTATTTTATTTTATAATATGCATAATTCTAACAAAATGGTTGCTTGCACATTTTGCAGAATTAGGGAGTATAGCAATATGAGTTCAAGATAAGAATGCATATTCATGGAATTAAGGAAGGATAGGGAGCCTTCGATCATGATAAAGAATTCAAAGGTAAAAATATCAGTGTTGGTAATGTAGAGACATAATCAAATGGGAACAAGAGCAGAGGGAACAAGAAACCTTAATAGAGACTGTGAAAAGTCTGAAAATAGAAGTGTAGAGTTACAAAGTAGACAATGAGAGTTTGATGAGAGATAAAAAGTAGACATCACCCACCACGTTACTCAACAAGGAAGTTTATACATATGAATACTCTGTAAGCAGTCCATAGGTGTCTCCTGTTAGGCACCAAAGAATAAGGCATGAATTGGACAGTTTGCAAGGAGAGTTGAAGAAACTTAAGTCACTGCTCTTTGATAAAGAAATATAAAGGGAATATGATGTTGAATCATGAATTCTTGGACTCAGGAGGTATTTTCAATTTAATAACTACTCCTCAAACTTAGAAGAAAGAATTACCAGATGCCATTTACATGGGAAAGTTGTTATGTGGTGGGATCAGTTGAACCAAGTTGAGCACATTAATGATAGAAGGATCACTTGGAAGCAGTTCAAGAAATATTTTCAAAAGGAGTTCATTTCATAGCACTTCTGTGAAAAGAAGATGCAAGATTTCTTTGAGCTAAGGTTGGGAAGCATGACCATGAAAAAATATGAGAAGAGGTTCTTCAAATTTTTGAAGTATATTGTAGGATTGATCAAATATAAAAAAGTGAAGATACAAAGGTTTTTAAGTGGACTATTGTCCTTTTATAAAGAGAATATTCAATATGATGAGCCCAGGACATTGACTGAGAGCATTAGGAAGGATAAGTATATGTATGAGCAAGGAAAGGGAAGATAATCCATGAAGAAAACTTGGAAGGATAAGAAGAAGGAAAAATATTATCAGAGGAGGAAGGGGGTGAAACCTCCTTTCAATAGAAACAACCCTAATAAAAATCAACAAGATCATTCTGCTAAGGATGAATCCAAGAAAGATAATTCCTTGGGGAAAAGAGGAAGACCACCAATCCAATGTTGGGGATGCAAGGAAAGTCACTTATACAAGGATTGACCTCACAGAGGAGATGAACTGAAAACCATGCACAACATCCAAGAGGATACAATAATGGAGGACATAGGAAAGATATATGCAACCTTAGAAGACCGACAATAAGAGTACCAATCCTATATGATTGAAGTTGAATGTAATATCATAAATCATCATGTTGCTATTTTAATTGATTCAGGAGAAATTCATTGTTATATTGATCCTAAAATAGTGGATAAACTACATTTGGAGAAAGGTAAGCTAGGAAAGTCAAGTTTCGTTTAGCTAGCCACTGGAACCAAAAGAAGGATCAATGAGGCTGTCAGAAGTTGTCCAATAAATCTTAGTGGATTAAATACAATTGTTGATATGAATATCATCCCATTAGGATCTTATGACATCCTAATTGGAATGGATTGGTTGCACCAAAATGATGTCGTCCTAGATTTTCATAATAAGACATTTACATGTCTTAATGAAGAAGGAAAATAGAGCATTATGAAAGGAATTCCAAGACCCATTTCTATAAGGGAGATTTCAACCTTACAACTGAAGAAATGTTTCAGGAAAGGATGTCAATTGTATGGAGCTCATGTGGAAGAATCGGAAAAGATAGAAGGGCCAAGCCTTGAATATTTTCCAGTATTGCAAGAGTTTGAAGATGTGTTCGAAGAAATACCAGGATTTTCACCAAAGAGGGAGATATATTTCTTTATTGATTTAGTAGTGGGATTTTCCCTAGTATCAAAAACACCTTACAGAATGAGTACACTTGAATTGAAAGAATTACAAATGAATTTGGAAGAGTTGTTGAAGAAAGCATACATACATCCCAGTGTTTCACCTTGGGGAGCACCAATACTCTCCGTTAAAAAGAAGGATGGAACATTAAGGATGTGTATAGACTTTAGACATATGGATAAAGCCACTATGAAGAAAAAATAACCTCTACCCAAAATTGATGACCTCTTTTATCAGCTAAGAGGATAAAATACATTTTCAAAGATAGACTTGAGATCCAGATACCATAAGGTAAGAATCAAGGAAGAAGACATCAATAAGACAACCTTCAGAACCAGGTTTGGACATTATGAGTTTGTAGCAATTCCATTTGGACTAACCAATGCACCAATTGTCTTTATGTGCTTAATGAATGGCATATTCATAAATTATTTGGATAAGTTTGTCATTATGTTCTTGGATGACAAACTTAGTTATTGTAAGTCTGAGGAAGAGCATGAACATCGCTTGAGGTTCATGTTACAAGTATTGAGGGAACATCATATTTATTCCAAGATTTGTAAGTTTTATTTTTACCAATACCAAATATGTTATTTGGTCATATCATTTCAGAACAAGGTATAATAGTATCTCCAGAAAAGATTGAAGCCATTAGAGGATGGCCAACACCCAAGAATGTTTCAGAAATCAGATCTTTTATGGGATTAGCCAGATACTACATGAGGTTTATAGTAGGGTTCTCTAATATTTCTCATCCCATAACTTATTTTCAAAAGAAGGGAATCAAATTTGAATGGACAATAGAGTGTGAAGACAATTCTAATTTGTTGAAAGAATTGCTTACTAGTGCATCTGTTTTAAAGATTGTTGAGCCAAATGAGAATTTTGTGGTATGTACATATGCATGCAAGGAAGAACTTGGTGGAGTCCTCACTCAAAATGGGCATGCCATTGGTTATGAGTCTAGAAAACACAAAGAACATAAGAGGAATTATTCCACAAATGATTTGGAGCTTGTTTCCATAGTTCATGCATTGAAGATGTGGAGGCATTATCTCATGGGAAAAAGATTTGAATTAATGATAGAGCATAGTGGTCTGAAATATATTTTTGAACAACCAACTTTGAATGCTAGGAAAACAAGATGGCTAGAATTTTTAAGTGAGTATGACTTTGACATCAAGCATATCAAGGGAAAAAAAAAGAGTTGGTGAAGCACTCAACAGAAGAGTACATCTCATGCATGGTACAATTGTTAGTATGCATCAATCGGATTTAAAGAGCACAATTTTAGATGTTGTTGTTACAGATTAGCATTTCTTACAGGTAAAATAAAGTTTATAGCAAGAAAACGTACAATAGAAAATTAAAGAGTATGAGATTAACAAAGATAAATTACTTATGCATAACATAGAATTTATGTTCCTAGTTCCGAAGAACTTAGAAATTTGGTATTAAAATAAATGCATAACATTCCAAATGTCAGACATCTTGGTTAGCAAAAAACAATTGCAACAATACAAAGGAAATTATTTTGGCCAGGAATGAAGAAGGATGTTATTGATTACATTTCCATATGTATGGGATGTTAGAGAGTAAAAGTTGAGCATAGACACCCAACGAGTTTTCTTCAACTGTTGTCAATTCCAAAGAAGAAATGGGAAGTGGTAACCATTGATTTTATAACTAAATTTCCCATGATAGTAAGACAACATGATTCCATAATGGTAGTTGTGGATAAATTGAAAAAGGTTGTTCATTTTGTTCATGTGAAAATGAATCATACAAAAACTAATATTGCTGAAATTTACATGAGGGAAATTGCTAGGTTGCATGGGATACCCAAGGAAATTGTTTCAAACAGAGATACAAAGTTTACTTCGAATTTCTAGAGGGGATTTTTTAAAGGATTTGGTGCAAATATGAATTTTATCACAACATAGCATCCACGGTCAGATGGGAATACAGAGAGAGTCAACCAAGTGATTAAAGACATGTTGAGAATGTATGTGATAGATAAACCAAATAAGTGGAAGATTACTTGCATTTGGTTGAGTTCACCTATAATAATGGGTATCAAGCTTCATTGAAGATGATCCCATTTGATGATTTATATGGTAGAAAATGGAATACTCCAGTGACTTGGGAAAACCCATCAGACAAAGTAGTACTTGGGCCAAAATTGCTCAAGGACATGGAAGACCAGATGGTTAGAATTAAGAAGAATTATAGGCATCTCAAGATAGACATAAAATTTATGAAGATAAGACTAAGACAACTAGATAATTTAAAGTGCGGGAGAATGTTATTTTTAATGTGAATCCCAAGAAGAGCTCATTGAAGTTGGGTAGTTGTACAAAGCTAGCAGCCAGATTCTGTGGTCCATTTGAGATATTGGACAGAATAGGGCTAGTTGCATACATGTTTGCATTTCCTTCTTCCATGAATGTGCATAATGTATTTCATGTCTCTTTGTTGAAAAAATATATACATAATCTTAAGCATGTTATTGATTGGAATTTGATTCAGGTAGAGCTAGAAGGAGACATTCATGTCCAGCCAGTGTGAATATTGGACAAACAAGTCAAAATTCTCCAGAATAAAGTTATACAGCTGGTAAAAGTTCAATGGAACTACTACAGTCCTGAAGATGCTACTTGGGAGCATGAATATGCCATGCAGACAGAGTACCCATGAATTTTTGAATAATTTTTAAAATTTTGTTTTTTATTTTGTATATGCATTGAGGACAGTGCCAAAATAAAGGGGAGGGGAATATAATACCCTGGTTTTGAGTCCCCATATGAAATAATGTATTTTTTTTATTTGATGAAATTTCAAAGTGCCCAAATAATTAAAGAGTCCAATGTGCCTAGGAAATGTAATGCTATGATCATTAATAATAATAAAATACATTGTTGGATACAAGACAAACAAGGAAAAGAGTTATAGGGGGATATGATTCCTTGAGAGAGGGGGGTTAAGGGATAAGTCATTTTATCATATTTTATTTACCCGTAATTTTTTTAATGGAGAGAAGGGGTTACATGAGCCTCTTGGGGGAAGGCCATGTGGTTCTTGATTTCCAAGTAAATATATAAACCCATATTGTGGGATGTTTAGGAGTTCTTCTTCTTCTTCACTCACCCTATTCATTCATTATTCCTTGTTCACACTCTCCATTCTATTCATTTTTTCACTCATTCATTCTTATTATTGGAATGGGACTCTGGGGGTGAATTATTAAGGAGGAAGTCGTTGTTTTTTGGATGTAGAAGTGACTGGTGTCCTTCAACCATTAATGTTTTCTTGCATGCTTGAGATACATTGGCATGTGCTAACATTTATTCCCAGTTGTGAGTCATGAGAGTCCCAGCATGGAGATTCTCGACCAGATGCACTGGAGCCATGGAAGGTGGTGGACATCCTGAGGGATTGTGTGGCACATAAGGGGTTCCATTCTCTTAGGTTGTGAAGGATGGAGAAAAGAGAGATGGTGTACTTTGGATTTCTGTGTATTGAGGAACCTGTGAGAGCTTGAGTGATGACTGGTTTGGGAAGCTTAGTGACACCCCATAAGCTTTCTTGTGGATTCATAACCCTGGCTCAGGGGTGATCTACTGTTGAGACTTGGAACAATAGTGTCTATGGTTGGGTGGAATTTCCTTGGTCTACAACTAGTTCGTGAACCATTTTGATTAAGATAAGTTCTTGTTGCCATGTGTTTTTCTATTGTATATATATATATTTTGTGTATTAATTATTGTCTCTATGACTCTTATGATATAACATGCATGCTTGCTACTTATTATTATGCATGACATGTTTAAACATTATTTATACTGTAGCATGAGTCTTTATTATTGCATGTGTTGTTATCATGTTTCTTTCATGCTTATTTAATAATTAAATGGTATCAAAATTTGAAATCAGTTTCGAACATAGTTTTGAGGTATTGTGCCTGGCCCGAGGGTGGCTGGGTATGTTACATTGTTATAATTCTATGGAAATCAGGAGATGAACCACTTGGGATACCTTTGTTGATACCTAATGTATAAGAACAGGTTAAACAACATGGAATTCAAGAGGCTTCCTAAAATTGCTTCAAATTCTAGTCGTAACCGCCATCGACTCAACCTAGGATCGAATAAAGATGCCTAGTCTTGGCTAAGCTATTAGGGAATCATGGAAGACACCATTTTGAAAAATAAGGATACTATTAAAAATATCATAAAATCAAAATTTAAGGATAAAATGTGGTATGATAAAGAGTTAGAGGAAAAATGAAAATTATGGTATTATAAGGATATAAACAACCCTAATCTAGAAGATCAAAATTATATCTATGTTTTGACAAGTGTAAAGAAAAAAGTAATCATTTCTAAGATAAGAAAAAAATCTCACAAGCTCCATAGTGAAACTAGGCGTTGGTCAATTCCTAAAATGCCATGGGATGAAAGAATGTGTCACCATTGGACACTAATAATCTTAAAGATGAAAAACACGTTCTCTTATATTTTCCAGCCCATCCCTAGATTAGATCTCAATTTCAAAATATTTGTCACACTACCAAGCTTCTATTGACCAAAATTTGGTCACCTATTGTCTGAACTTGATCTTTTAGAGACTATGGTTAAGTTTATGAATGAGTTGATTTAACATTTAGGAAATAAGAGAAGAAGAATATTTTAGTGAATGAATGTTGTAGCCATCATAAAGAATGCATAACAGAAAGTAAACATTAAAAACAACAATCCATAATGCCAAAGATTGAGAACGGAGTTTGGCACAAATTTTCCTACGTCTCTGGGCCTTTGTATTCATTGGGAGGCTTCTTATTAATCTTTAATGCTTAAAAAAATACTAAGAAAGGCTTACATAATAGCTCATGGAACCACCTTTTAGATATGCAACTTCTGGACAGAAACAAACATCACCAATGGTTGCAACATGTAATTCTAAGACTTTTAAGTATGAACTCGCTATGCTTGGCTCGACATCTTGGGTTCTGGAGGAACTTTTCTATTCAGATACTCAGATGCAAAAACATAATTTGTATTCAGACTCCCCTCGAAATTCTGCAACTTTTGAGTATTAAATTGACCTACTTCTGAATAGGCCCTCGGGACCTTCCCTTGGTCCAAATCCCAATGTTGCACCCTGTAAGATCCGTATAGTCTCGAACTGCATGCCAAAATATCCTTTTTCTTGATTTCTATGCCTGGATAAATAAGCCAGACTCTGCCAAATTTAGCGATAGTTAGCCAAAGTTAGTGGGATTTCGTCGGATTTGGAGGATTCCCACCAAATTTGGTGGTAACAACCAGATTTGGCGAAAACCCCCAAACCACTTTCAACATCCAGAAGGTGCCACATGGAGCCTCCTAATTAGGCCACATGTCACCTCGACATTGGCCTGAGCCACATCAACATGCCATGTCAACCTACCCAGACAGTTTCCATGTCATCATCTGTATAGTGCCATGTCATCATTCGTACAATGCCACATCATCATCCATATAGTGCCATGTCATCATCCGTAAATCCACATGTCACCTCCATAGAGTGCCACATGTCACTTCTATATAGTGCCATGTGTCACTTATGTATAATACCACGAGTCATTTTTTTACTGGTCTAAATCACCCCTGAAAATGCCAAAAATGAATAACACGTGGCATGTCTTGGCACTGCCACATGTCATGATGATGTCATCATGATGTATGAATAACATCATCATGAAGTAATGCTAAGTTCATATTCCACATCAGTTGTATGACCTTTGACCAGTTGACTTTGACCTTTGACTTTTTCTATGTTTGGGAAAAAGTTCAGAACGTGATAATTTCGCATGTGATGTCCATTTTCAGAAAAAAAAAAACACACTATCAGAATCAACATGATGAGCCCTATGAAATGGCGCTAGTTTCGTCTGATTATGAGAAATTTGAAATTTTGGCCTTCCTGGATCCATTTTGGATCATTCCTCCCCACTAAGACCTTTTGGTCCTCCAAAAGGGTATTAACGAGTCATCAAGTGCGGGATAGGCCTCCCCACTTGTCCTTTGTCTTTAAAATCGGTCTTGGGCACCTACAACATCATAATCAATTGCATAATAACCATGATAATTGAAAGCATATTGTTAGCCATTTGAACTCATTCACATCTAACTAAATCCACTACCATCCATGTAGAAAACAATAGCATCGATAACATCAGAAATATGACTGAAAATGAACCAATATGTTTGACTTGCCTGGACGACATTAACTTATTTTGAAGAAAAGTATGATTGAACTCCCATCCTACAACCATATCATGTTAATGCTTAATATCAATTGCTTTACTTGGCACAATTATAAGTGTATTTCTTGCATAAGTTGTCTTCTTTAATTGTTCCACTGTTTTAAGAGATCGGTTTTCTTTTATATGATGAGCATGTACGACATATTCTACCCCTTCTTTAGTTAAGTGATATCGATTATGTCCCCTATAGAGAATTTATTTGTGATGATATAAATAAGGGCTACCTAATACCATTCCACATGTTTATAGTGGAACCACATCACATGTTACTTCATCCACATACTTAGATGTAATTGCAAACTTTATGATACATTTCTTTGTTATGAGCAATTTGTGATCTTTGCTTATCCAATTAAGTGAATAGGGTTTGTGATGCATCTTATTGTTTAATCCCAATTTTTTAACCTCTTCTTCTGAAATTAAGTTAGATTGAGATCCACTATCTATCAATGTATCGATCTTAGTATGTTTCATAATGGCCCTTATATGAAACAATTTACTTCTTGAAGGAAAACCATCACCAATTTTACTTGTCAAACCAATTGTTGTAATATTAGACTCATCACCTTAATCTAATCCCAAGTTTGTTGGTCATTTTGTTTTTGCAACTTTTTTCCTCCCTTTTCTTTCTTTGAACCACTTTGGTCTCTTCTCTAGGTGCAATTTCCAACAATGCTCATCATCATTCCCTTCTTTCTGGCAATGCTTGCAAGAGAGCTTCTCTTCCTTCACTGTCACTAAATTTGCTTTCTTCCCATTCCATTTTCCTTTTCCATCTTTCTTTGAAGATGATTCCCCTAATACACTAACTCTAGTTTTTCCTATTTCAATATATGTTGCTTGGATAGATACCTCATCAAGATTATTAAGTCCAAACATGAATATAATATTATGAATATAAGCAAGAAAACCTCCTATATACTTCATAAGATTTTCTTGTGTAGTTAATGGAACATCTAACATCAAATATGTGTTACGAAATTCATCTGTATATTCTTGCACCGACTGTCCTTTTCTTAAATTAAGACTTTTCCATTCAATTAACTCATTTTCCTTATATCCCAATGGATAGAACTGTTTTCTAAGTGCGGAAATAAAATCATGCCATTATGGAAAAATATTACCAACTTGATGAGTTCCATGTTGCATCTTACTTTGCCACCAAATGAGATTTGTGCCTTCAAGATGAAGCAATGCCAATCTAATTTTTGATGCCTCATCTTTGATTTGTTGCACATTACAATATACATCCATCTGTCTAACCCAGTTATCAAGTTTCTCAGCATTAACTTTGCCATCATACATAAGTAAAACAAACTTTATATCAAGTTTAAGTAATGACATATCAGGCCTATGTTTATGAGAATGTTTTCTTAAAGAAGTAGTATTCGAACTTGTACTTGAAGAAGAAGAAGATGGAGGTGAAGGAGGTGAAGGAGGAGGTTTTGGAAGGTCCTTTCCTTCTTAAATTTTGACTTGTTTTGAAGATTCTACTTGAAAAGGTCTCTTCCATTATAGGTAATCATCATACAACACTTTTACCATGTCCGACATGGCGAAGAAATTCTTTTGAAACTCTCTTTTTTTTTGAAAAATTCCTTCTTTCGATGCCATTTTCTCACTTTGATATGTCATCTTTCTTGATCCAATATCAGGATCTCCTTCTACTAGCTCTCCTTCACCATGACTTATCTTTTCCCTGGTAATCATGCAAACTCAAAAAACCAACTGTCAACCTTCTCTGATACCACTTGATCCAAAATTGATCTTTTAAATACTATGGTTAAGTTTATGCATGAGTTGATTTACCATTTAGGAATTAAGAGAAGAATAATATTTTAGTGAATGAATGTTGCAACCATCATAAAGAATATAGAACAAAAAGTAAACATTAGGAACAAAAAACCATAGCGCAAAAGATTGATAACGGAGTTCAACAAAATTTTCTTACGTCTCCGGGCCTTTGTCTTCAATGGGAGTATTCTTATTAATCTTTAATGCTTAAAAAAAATACCAAGGAAGGATTACATAACAACTCTGGAAACCACCTTTCAAATCTGCAACTTCTAGACAGAAACATACATCACCAATGGTTGCAACAAGTACTTCTGAGACTTTTGAGTATCAAATCAGATATTCTTGGCTCGACATCTTGGGATCTAGATTCAATTTTTGATTCGGCTACTCGGATGCAAAAAAAAGAAGCCATATTCAGACTCCCCTAGAAATTTTGCAACTTTTGAGTATAAAATCGACCTACTTATGAAGAGGCCTTCGGCATAAATCCAAATGCTACACCTTGTCAGATCCATACAATCCATATAGTCTCGAAATACATGCCAAAAACTCCCTTGTCTCAATTTCCATGCCCATCTAAATTTTCAATACTCTGCCAAATTTAGCGACGGTTAGCCAAACTTAGCGGGATTTCGCTAGATTGGGAGGATTCCAGCCAAATTTGCTGGTAATCGCCAGATTTGGCAGAAACTGCCAAACCACTTTGACCTTACAGAAGGTTCCATGTGGTTCCTCCCCATTAGGCCATGTGTCACTGCATCATTGGGCAGAGCCATGTCAGCATGCCCGATCAACTACCACATCATCATCTGGACAGTGCCATGTCATTGTCCATACAGTTCCACGTCATCATCCATAGAGTGCCATGTCATCATCTGTATAGTGCCACATCATCTTCCATAACACCACATGTCACTTACGTACAGTGCCACATGTCAATTTTTTGCTGGTCCAAATCACCTCTGAAAATGCCAAAAATGAATGACACGTGGCACATACTGGTGCTTCCACGTGTCATGCTGAAATGAGCATGATATACTGCTAACTTTATCTTCCACGTCAATTGTACAACCTTTGACTAGTTGACTTTGACCTTTGACGTTTTCCCTATTTAGGAAAAAGTTAAGAACGTAATAACTTTCACATACGGTGTCCATTTTCGGAAAAAAAACACACTGAAGGAATATACATGATGAGACCTATGCAATGGAGTTGGTTTCATCTAATTCTGAGAACTTTTAAATTTTGGCCTTCCTCTATCCATTTTGGATCACCTATATGTTCCCTCTCTTGGAATAATAAAAACAAATAATGATATAGGAAGATGGAAACTTTTTGAACTCTTATAAGTTCACTGCATCTCCCTCAGTCTCAAATTCACCCTGCATTTTTTGTATTGAAAATTCTAGTTCGTATGCTCAAGATATTGAGGTTTAAAGTTTAAGCAGTGAAAAAGCGCTTCTTCAACGTGCAAAAAAGTTAAATTTTCTTGGAATTGAGAACTCTTGGAACCATGAATTGTTTTAGAATCATGTTTATTTCTTGGTACACACAATTCTTTACTTAGTTCATAAACTCTCTTCCGCTCATCCCACACTCAAAATTATTTTCAAAATCTCCACTCTCCTATTTTTGAAATCTCCACTCTCCTTATATCTCCTCTCCTCTCCTATTTTACAACTCTTCTATACTTAGATTTTATTTCGATTTATTTCCGTCACACATATCCTCTCTTGTTTCATACTCTACACTTAAAATTTTATCAACATCTCTCTCTCTCTATACTTAAATTCACTTCACTTCACCCTTACTCACATTTTCTATACTTAAAATTTCTCTCATCGGGTTCATCGGTTGGCTAACCCTCACCTCACCCCCTCTCCCTCTCCACTCCCTTATCCCTTATCCTCCCATACTTAGCCATATTTAAAACTCTCATCCCACACCCCCTCACCCTCTCCATTCTCCCTATATATTATCCTATCATACTTATCCATATTTCAAGCTATGGAAGGAACAGACTCGCAGACACACTCCCCCACCCCTTCCCCTCACCTTCCTCACCCCATGAATCCGCTAGTCTGTTGCCTACAAAATACCCTTCCCCACCTCACCCTACATCATTCAATAAATCCTCTACCCCTATTTACCCCCCCTCACTCTGATTTCTACATCTTTCCCCCCCCTCTCACTTCCGACATCTACAAACTCCCCTCTCCTCCCACTTACACTCCCATTCACTCCCTCTTTCATCCTTATATGTTCACCTTTTTTTAAATTTATTTAATTTCCAAACCAATAAGATCCTTCCACATGGAAACCTATGAAGAATATGACAAGTGGAAGCATATGGATGGTGCCATATGGCCTCCCATGATAGAATGACCTGGCAGCCTATGGAGGAGTGACATGTGGCATCTTACAACTTGCCCCACATGGCAGTTAACGAGTGGTGACACATGGAAACTTATGAGAGGAGACACATGGAACATTACTATTGGATGAAACGTGGCGACATTTTCTTGGATGATTTATTATGCTGAATGGACATACCATTGGATTCTAACTGGGATAATTTTGTTCAAAATAGTTATTATTTAATCATTTTTTTAAGGGGAAGTTGAATCCTCCAAAGATCCATAAGATTCTCTATTTTGTTTCTCATTAAGTGTAAGATAAACTTAATATTATATGATATTAAAATTCATGTAATCCCATGCATGTGGGATAATAATTTACCAAAAAAAAATGAATTTTCAAGGAGGAGCATGAAATTCATCTAAGGGCCCACATTTTCCCAGCAATTTTGATCGACGATGGTTGAGTCACGATTTTCCAAAGGCCATAACTTAAGCTCTGGGTGTCGGATTCATGCAAACCTTATATAGTTTGAAATGTATTTCGATGAAGAAGATGATAGTATAGGTTTCAAGGGATGAAATTTTATATAATTTTCATAGAAATTAAAATATCATTCAGCTTCATTTTTAATGGAGCTTTGTGACAACTCAACTTCATGAGCTCATATCTTGAGATCATGGTGGCGAATTTGGGAAAAACTTATATCGCTGGAAATATAAGATGATGACTATCACATATGTAGTTATTTCCATGGCTAAACGGTTGACTGTCACTTCCATAAAATTAAAACGCAGTCCCCCTTTTTAAAAGGGGAATTAGTTGAATTTTGAAAAATAAAAGTTTATTTAAAGAAAATTATTAAAAAATGAAAGAGACCCATTTTGAATATGCCTATATTAATGATGTAATTTATTTAATGAGTACTTAATGAGGTTTTAATTAAAAATAATACTTCAGTAAAATAATTCTATGGGAAATTCAAGAGAGGAAAAACCCTAACTTTTCAAGTAGTTAGAAGATCTCATTTTAAAAAGAGAAGAATGGCTACATCAAGGGTTCCAAGAATAAGAAATATCATAGGGGAAGGGAATAAGATCAAAGGAATAAGAAGGTACAACCATGAATACACAAACAAGATTCTAATCAAGGAAAATAAATCTCCATCTTCTCCTCTCTTTCTATTCTTCTACACCATTTCTCATAGCTTTATGCTCGAGTCTTTGAATTTGGCACAAGGCCGAGTTCTCGAGTGTTCTTCTTGTATTCTTCAAAAATATTTTTCTTGTATGATCATGGGGTATATATAGCCATATACATTAATGTCAAACCTTTTGTAATGGAGAACATTTTTCATGTATAAAATCCACAAGGAATTGCTTCGGGGTTGATTTCGATTGTATCGTGTAACTTTGAGTCTTAAGTATGAGGTATTTGAGATTGACCCGTCAAATTCTTTTTTGATCTTGATAGTAGTACTCTTTTAAAATTATTTGAGATGATCAAATTATTATCTCCTATTTATTGTGAAGAAGACATGGATGCATTTATATATGATTAAGAAGATTGTGCATGTGATGTTGACCACAAAGAAATTCTGATGTTGAAGCCCTCCTTCAATCTTTTCTTATTTTAAAGATCTTGTTGCACATAAACATTAGATATGGTTATTGAAGACCATTTCATTAAATAAATTAAAGCAAGAAAGATATTAGAGAGTTTGTTTCCTTATAATTCTCCGAATCCAAGATATCATAGATATATCTTTCAGCCTAAGAGGAGTACCAACTCTCTAAAAACGTAGGAGGATTCATATCCTCATGAGGTTTTCATTTTGGTTGTGACGAATTAAAGCGTCAACATTTTTAGCGACCATGTTGGGGAACCATTTGTTCTCAATAAATTTGAGACCCTACTTCAGGTTTGATTGGGAAACCAAAATCTCCATGGTTCAAAGCTTCGAAAGAAAATTCAAAAAGATTGTTGATTGTTTTAGATGAAAGGGATTTATAAAAGGATTATTGAAAGATGTTGCACTTTTTTTATAATTTCAAAAAGACCCAAGAAGCATAGAAGATTCGGGAGAATGAACTCCATGGAAACTCCATTGGAAAGACTCAAATTAAGGAGTCCATTCATGTCATGATGCTCCTTTAAATTCTTCATCAATCCCATCAACGGATTTACAAGACTCAACAAAAGGGAGAAATACCAAAAGAAGGAAGTGATTTCAAAAAACCCCTTTAAATCTACCAGAAGTAGATTTTCAAATGCCCAATATTTCTATTGAATTTTTTTCTACATTCTTTAGGGATGCTTCATAAGATGCAGAGAAAAGATTGTTTAATTTTAAAAGTACATGTCATGATTTCAACCTCCCTGAAGACAATGTTACATGTAGATTAGTTTTACAAACTCGGTGAGGGAATTCTCTTGAATGGTATATCTCATTAATACTTAACTCTATTACTAGTTGGGATGTGTTAGAATAATCATTTGCATAAAATTTCATCCCAAGAGTGCATTCATATGTTTTTTTTATGCTTCAAATGATATAGCCCACTCACCCTGTCCCATATGGACACAAGAAAATGAAATGAATGGTTTGGAAGAAGAATATAATCAAATTGGAAGATTTTTCTGAATCTAAGCACATGCATGAAAATGAAAATAAGAATTCTGATTTGCAAGAACAAGATTTTAGCCTCTCATACACTCCATATGAAGATATTTTAAGCAAAAAGTTTGAGAATGAAATTGAGGATCCTCCACCAAACAAACCAGAAGATTTCAACCTTGTAATAGATGATGAAAATCCTCAAGATATTTGGCAGCAAGAACAATTGGTGGAAGAAATGAATCTTGTGAAAAATGATGAACAAGATGGCCATTACATGAAGGAAAAGTATTTTCAATACATTGTTGATCAATCAAGAATATTGTACATGGACAATGATAAGGATAGAAATGAAAGAATGTTACGATTGGAAACTCTCCATCCAATCAATGACAATTATATTTTTGAGCAGCGAAGAATTGATTTCATTGAATTATGGTTCCAAGGAATTGTTGGAGAAGCAATGAAATCAGGTCCTTAGTGCACCCTATTCATTTTTTCTCCAATACACATAGAGAGTTCCCCTGACTCATTGGTACAAGTCCCAACATGTTTCAAATTTTTGGAGTTCATTCTAAAGATCAAGTCAATGCTTGAATGGCTCCATTGGAAATCTACATATACCTAAGGTGCCTCTTTCTTCCAAGTAATATAGGGTAGGTAGATCATGTATGTACATATTTTGTTTCTTCAGTTCAAGTTTTTTACAATAAAGCAATCTTTATACTGAAATTTGAAGATAACTCCATGAAAGAGGAAGAATTACATGAATTTATTTTAAATATGAATCCATAGACCAATGGATAAGGTAACTGGTCTTGATATTATTGAGTTCTCAACAACCCACAATGAGTTACTGCCCCGCAGTTGGAGTCAGTTGTTGACCAAAATTTGATATCCTATACCTTCCCTCTCTTGGAATAATAAAAAGAAATGATGATATCAAAAGATGAAATTTTTTGAACGTTTATAAGTTCATTGCATATCCCTCAATATCATCTTCACCACACATTTTTCGAATTGAAAATATGAGTTCGTATGCTCAAGATATCTAGGTTTAAATTTTAAACAGTGAAAAGGCGCTTCTTCAACGTGTGAAAAAAGTTAAATTTTCTTGGAATTGAGAACTCTTGGAAACATTGATTGTCTCAGAATCATGTTTATTTCTTGGTATGCACCCTTCTTTACTTAGTTCATAAACTCTCTTCAGCTCATCCCACACTTAAAATTATTTTCGAAATCTCCACTCTCCTATTTTCAAAATATCAACTCTCCTTATATCTCCTCTCCTCTCCTATATTACAACTCTTCTATATTTATAATTTATTTTGTTTTCTTTACCTCACACATCTCCTCTCTTGTTTAATACTCTACACTTAGAATTTTCTCAACATCTCTCTCTCTATACATCACTTCACTTCACTTCACCCTTACTCACATTTTCTATACTTAAACTTTGTCTCATCGGGTTCATGGGTTGGCTAAACCTTACCTCACCTCACCCCCTCACCCTCTCCACTCCCTTATCCCTTATCCTCCCATACGTATCCATATTTAAAAATATCACCCCACACCCCCTCATCCTCTCCACTCCCCTATCTCTTATCCTCCCATACTTAGCCATATTTCAAGCTATGGAAAGGGAAAAATCGCAGACACACTCCCTCACCCCTCCCCCTCACCTTCCTCACCTCACGAGTCCACTAGTTGACTTCCTACAAACTACCCTTCCCCACCTCACCCTACGTCAGTCCCTAACTCCTCTACCCCTATTTCGCCCCCTCACTTTGCTCCCTACATCCCCCCCGACCCCCCCACCCTCTCTTCTAACACCAACAAACTACTCTCCCCTCTCACTTGCGCTCTCATTCACTCCATCTTTCATCCTTATACCTTAACATTTTTATTAATTTATTTAAGTTCCAAACCAAAAATATCCTTCCACGTGGAAAACTATGAAGAAGATGACAAGTGTAAACATACGGATGGTGTCATATGGCCTCCCACAATTGGATGAACTGGAAAACTATGGAGGAGTGACATGTGACATCTTACAACTTGTACCACATGGAATTTAATGGGTGGTGACACATGGTAACTTGTGAGAGGAGACACATGGTGCATTAATATTCGATGACACATGGAGACATTTGCTTGGATGATTTATTGTGCTGACTGGGCATACCACTGGATGATGACTGGGATAATTTTTGTCAAAATATTTATTATTTAATCAATTTTTTAAGGGGAGGTCAAATCCTCCTAATCTCCATAATCTTCTCTCTTTTATTCCTCATTAAGTGTAAGATACACTTAATATTATATTCTATTAAAATTCATGTAATCTCATGCACGTGCGATAATACTTTACCACAAAAAGTCAAATTTTCAAGGAGGAGCACAAAATTCGTCCAAGGGCCCACATTTTCCCATCAATTTTGATCGATGGTGTTTGAGTCACGATTTTGCAGAGGCCATAACTTGAGCTTCGGGTGTCGGATTCGCACAAACATTATACCGTTGGAAAGACATTTCTATGAATAAGAAGAAAGTATAGTTAGAAGGGCTGACATTTGCTATATTTTCCCCATAAATTAAAATATCAGTCAACTTCATTTTTAATGGGCATACCTGACAACTCCATAAAATTAAAACATAGTCCCCCTTTTTAAAAGGTCAATTAATTGAATTTGGAAAGGGACCCATTTTGAATATGAATATATTAATGATGTAAGTTCATTAATGAGGACTTAATGAGTTTTTAATTAAAGAGAATACTTAAATAAAATAATTGTACGAGATATTCAAGAGAGGAAAAACCCTAACTACTCAAACAGTTAGAAGATCTCATTTTGAAAAGAGAAGAAGGGATTCATCAAGGGTATCAAAGGAGAAGGGAATAATATCAGAGGAAGAATAAGGTACAACCATAAATACACAACCAAACTTCTGATCAAGGAAAATAAATCTCCATCTTCTCCACTCTTTCTATCTTCTACACCATTTCTCATAGCTTTATGATTGAGTCTGTGAATTTGGCTCAAGGTTGAGTTCTTGAGTGTTCTTCTTGTATTATTAGAAAATATTTTTCTTGTATGATCATGGAGTATTTACAACCATATACATCACTGTCAAATATTTTGTAATGAAGAACATTTTTCATGAATAAACTCCACAAAAAATTGCTTCGAGGTTGATTTCTATTGTATCTTGTAATTTTGAGTGTTAAGTATGAGGTATTTGAAATTGACCTATCAAATTCTCTTTTGATCTTGATATTAGTACTCTTTTAAAATTCTTTGAGATGATCAAATTATTCTCTCCTATTTCTTGTGAAGAAGACATGGATGCATTTATATATGATTAAGACAATTTTGTATATGATGTTGATCACAAATAAATTGTGATGTTGAATCCCTCCTTCAATATTTTCTTATTGTAAAGAGACTTCTTTGTACACATAAAGATTATATCAGGATATTGAAGACCATTTCATTAAATAAATTCAAGCAATAAAAATCTAGGGTTTGTTTCCTTAGCATTCTCCTAATCCAATATATCGTAGATATATCTTTCATCCAAAGAGGAGTACCGTACCACCTCGCGAGAGGATTCATATCTTTGTGAGGTTTTTGTTTCGGTCCTCACAGATTCAAGTGTCAACACCTTCGTGTAATCCCTTACCCTCTTAAGGCCCAATAAACCAATTTGATAGAAGTGGATATTAATCATCATCATCATCATTATAAATCACATTTTCAAATATATTTTGTATTTCACTTAATAAAAAATTAATTATCAAATTCCATCATAATATTAAACTTGACCATGCCACAATTTTAATCATATCCATATAATTAAATAATAAAATAATAACACAAAAAACCCACTCAATAGTCATTAAATTACATTAAATGAAATTGCATTAAATAAAGTTCACATTGAAAGTCTCCACCACCTATTGTTTTCACACCCACAAATATCCATTCGTAATTTTCCACTAAAATTCTTAACCACAATCAATCTACTTATTATTATAAACACTTAATCATTAACATAACCAATGCATATCTACAACCTAGGTCATGATATTTGATTTCCTCTCTTTAAATATATTGTTCTCCTAATATAATATTATATTTTACCAAATCTTTTTAGTTCCTATTTTCCAACAAAACTTATATTAAGTTTGGTTGGCTTGTTGCATTGGAAAAGGTAATATAGTGTAAAACAACAATTTTCACATAAATGAATGTAAAGATTTTACTTGCAAAAAGATTTCAAGCAAATGAACCTAAAATTCGTAGGTAAATTAATGCAAAACTTGTACTTGGATTTGGTTTTGGTTGTTTTGTTTTCTTAACAAAATAAATATAATTTAATAAAACAAAATTTATTAAGAAAATAAAATGAAATAAAATGAAGGTAACAACCGATTTACTTATTATTATAAATGTTTAGTGTTTAACATCACTGATGCGTATTTACAATCTAAATCATAATATTTTATTTTCTCCCTATAACAATACTTAATTTACTTTCGTTGTTTTGTTTGATTACTTAAAACAAAATATGTCAAGTAAATGGATTTCAATTTTGTTTGCTTACACTCAAAATGTATTATTAGTTTAGAGTCACCTTTGTTGAGGATTTCAATTTCTTTTGTTGCCAAATACTTTCAAATTTAGCTGGTATGTTTGATAACCAAATTTCTTTTATTACCTTGAGAATAGGCTAATAAAATTCCTTATGCAATATATGGTATGGCTATTTATACTCAAAAATAATAATAAGGTTTTAAGATAAAGTAAAATATGAGATATTTAAATAATATAAAATATTCATCAACCTTATAATATTATTCTAAAAAAATACTCTAAAGAAATACTCTAAAGAAGATTTATGAGAGCTGTTAAAATAAGTTCAATAATTAATTTAAGGGAGAAAAAGAGTTATGAGAGCTGTCAAAATAAGTTCAATAATTAATTTAAAGGAAACATAAATTGGGTGGATTGTAGAAGCTGCCCCATTTTAGAGGATCTTAAAGTTAAGAAGTTCCACTATGTAGGTCATTTAATTTCTTGTATAGTGGTTGATTTGTAACCTACATATCTTTAAAAGAAAGGTACATTTTTCCTATTCAATACATTTTTCAAAATATGTTTATTCTTTTGTTAAAAATATATTTATTTTTTAGGATTGAATTGAAGAAATTTCTTATAATAGTTAAGAAGCAACATATTGATAAAAAATGGTGTATAGGTTTTCTTTAATGGTGCAAGTCAAGGAGATCCTTCATTCAATGAAGCAATGAAGCAATGAAGCTAATGATGTGTTATTTCTTTATGATAATAATAATAATAATCTAAAATTCAAAATTAAATTGAAAAATGGTTATTTTTATAGGATAATAATGATCTAAAATTCAATGAACTAGTAATGTGTTATTTCTATATAATAATCCAAAAGCCAAGGAGATCCTCCATTCAATAGAACTGGTGGTGATTTATTTCTATATGATAATAATGATCTAAAATTCAAATAGATCCTCCATTCAATGGAGCTCGTGGTGATTTATTTCTATATGATAATAATGATCTAAAATTCAAAGTTAAATTGGGAAGTGATTCCAATAATGTAGCAAAGCTCATGTCCTTAAAGTTGTTAGTCACTTTTGCAATAGAAAAAGATATGCTTAAAACATTCAAATCTTTGAAGTACCAAAGCTCATGTCCTTAAAGTTGTTAGTCACTTTTGCAATAGAAAAAGATATGCTTATAATATTCAAATCTTTGAAGTCTGCCTACTGATTATAAATTGGATAAAGGAAACCTATAATTTAAATAATTATATATTTTTTAAATTATATTTTGAAGATTAGGTAGACAGTCCTTCAATGATTCTGAAGGAATAGAAACATAACGTCAATGTTACTGGTCATCCATCGTGATTTCGGAACGACTGGTCATCGATCATCTACACGTCTTTCTAGAACAACCTATGACCGGCCGTTGATGGCTTTAAACATAAACTGAAAAGTTCACGAATATCTTTCCGAAAATGTTTCAGTGAAATTGAAGTGATAAGATCACAAATATCTTTCCGAAAATAT
>ML804489.1:53616-66362 GCA_009831015.1 Picea engelmannii
TTCTTGAGAGCTTATCACTCGGAGTCCCCATGTTAGCGTTTCCGTTAATAGCAGATCAATGCACAAATAGAAAGCTGATTGTAGAAGACTGGGGAGCAGCCATGGACTTGGGTGGGAGTAGCAGGATCAATCAAAACTGTAGATCAGAACTGGTTGGTAGGAAAGAAATAGCAAGGACCGTCACCAAATTCATGGACGAAGAAGAAGGGAGAAAATTGAGATTGAAGGTCGAGCCTATTAGAGCGGTTTTGAAGAAAGTGGTGACGGACGGAGGCACCTCTAATAAGAATTTAGATTTATTTGTTGAAGCTTTAAGAACCAGAAATGATTCCTAAGTTCAAGAATTTGGAATAAGTGTTTGCCAAGACTAGAATAGAATCGGTCTTCCTCTTAGTCTTCATCTTGTGTTCGGACATATCTTCTGAATTTCTCTTTTTATATATATGGTCCACAGTTTTCTTTATTACAAATGAACGATCTTCATCCGCTCAGAAATGTCTTCCTTTATTTGTAAACTTGGATTTCTTGTTTTCTTTATATACTCCACCGTTTAATTTATTAAAGTTAATAATAGTAGAGTGTTGATAAAAAAAAAAAAACAATTTCAGCTCTAAAATCTGGATACAAAGTAGTGGATGAGATATTAAAACACTATATTGTGTAATGATAATAAAATCTAAATAAACGTATTATAACTCTGCGTATCATTAAAAAAAAACAGACTTTAAGTCCGTTATGTACATGCACTCAAAGATTATGAGACAACACTTCTATCCACAAAAGAAACTCTTAGTTAATAGAAAACGTTCCTTTTTTTTTTCAAAAAAATTGCTCATTATATTAATATATTAATATAATTTGTTGATATGGCGAAAGCCGAGTTATTTGCATACAACCTTCAAAGTTCTTACAGTCTTCAAACTAAGCATACCAGTCATGGCTAAAACTTATTCAATTGCATGACACCTTCATATGGAAAAAAATATGTACTAAAAATATGTACTACTCTGTTGTATTTTTTAGAATCCGATCCATATGTAACAAAATGAATGGACTATAATTCTGACAATATGTCCTAAAAAAAAATATTGTCACATTTCAACTGATTAAATAGAAATACGACACTCTAAGATGGTTAGATGCTAATAGAGGTTAAGAAAGAGAGTGGGACCCTCATATCCATCAACCCAGTGGTTGTGTGTGATTTTTCCTTCTTGCTTATGGAGTGCAATCTTAGAGAGTAAATCAACATCTTTGTTGTGATCTCGATAGATATGTGTGAAGTTGATCTCCCTGAAGATGGTTTGTAGCTCTTTGATTCTGTCATTCCAACCCAAAAGTGAAATAACCTACAATTTTCATCTATGATTCAACTAGTCAATTATGATTTTGGAGTCACCAAATATTTGTAAGGCTTCAAGGTTGAGTCTTGCTACCAAGTTTAGTGTAGCCCAGACTCCGAGTAATTTTGCCCTGGTGTTGGTGCCTGGACCATAGTTGAAGGTCCATTTGTAATTGCACATAAGCTCATCCTCTATGTTTTGTAGTTGCACTCCAGATCACGAAAGCCCCTTGCAGAAGTCATCCCATTCCAATGCCAAGTCACCAGTGAGCCCGATATCATCACTGGTTTTCTAGCTGACTGATAAAAACCCAGTCCTGTAGGTACCTCGTGCTTGGTAAAAGTATCTAATATTATTAAATTTTAAAGAAGTTAAGAGTTGTGGAGATAAGAAAGAGAAATTTCCCAGGCCCAAGATACAATCCTTACCAACAATTACCGAGTGTCTGGATCCCAGATTCCAACATAGCCAATGGGTAATCAAATTTACCGACTTCTTGAGCTTTTTCCAATTCTGTGAGGTCGCTCTCGCTATGTTATTTATTGTTCTGAATGAGGTGGCAACCAAAAAATGGGAGAGATATTTGTCTTTTATAACCGAATGCTAGATCCCCTCCTTCGTTAGCACATGCTAGAGTGAATTTGCAACTAATGCTCTGTTGAAATGAAAAATATTTCTAATGCCCCGGCCTCCCTTTTGTTTGGGTTTGGCCAGTGAGTCCCAATTGCATAAGTGAAGATGTTGTTTTTTGGTACAACTCGACCATAGAAAGTTGTATTTTAACTTTCTAATCTTGTCTAGCACCGAGGCTAGAATCATTGCAAGTGTCGTCCAAAAAATAGGTTGGCATTCGAGTACTGCTTTGATAAGAGTAAAGAGACCTCCTAAGGAGAGCCATTGGTTGCACTAGTGACCAATTATTTTCTCGAACTTTTATACTAGCCAAGTCCAATCTACTACCTTATAAGAATCATCTTTTAGATAGTAACCAAGATACTTAAATCCCTCAGAAAGATCTATGAAATTGTAGCGGAAGACTTCTTTAAAAAGTTCCAAGGAAGGTTCTTGAATGTGAGCATAGTGAAAGGTTGACTTTGTCTAGTTGATCTTCAGTCCCAAGGAACTACAAAAAGTGTTCAGAATGCCTTTTATTTCCTTCCATTCCTGTAAGGAGTCATTTGTCATGATTAAAACGCCATCAACAAAGAAAAGATGAAGGATTAAAACGTCATGATTAAAACGTTCCTAATCATACATAACTTCCTTTATATATTTTATTTTCTTAACATATGAATATCCTGAAATATATTTATTTATTCACTAAAATTTTGTGAAAAATATTTTAACGAAAGTAGAATTTTATTTACAATAAAAGGAGCTAAAAATTTTTTTTTAAACATTTTAGAATGAAATATATAATTATATTTAAAAAATATTATGTATTTCATATTTTGTTTGTTTGTAAGATAAGATTTGGTATTAATATTAACAGAGATTACATATAAACATAGAAAGAAGTTTATCAATTTTATTGCCAGAGAGACTATGATATTCTTTGGGGCTAAGTCTCAAAAATCCAAAACTACCACCTTCCCTTGAGGGGAAATGAGGCCTTAACCAGATTGTAAATGTCATACTTAGCAAGGTTTTGAAATTCATTACATAAAGTTGGCTTTGGAAGCCTAAAAAACATAAAAACAGTAAGAAAAACAGAGCAAGATGTCACTTGATATGGTGCAAGCTGGTGAGGTCCACTATAACAGGACCCTTAGCAGCGTGAGAAGAACCGGCCTCAGCATAGTTCCTAGATGGAGGGTTGGATTTTCCACCTTTTCGATTGGCTAACCAGGTTACAACCTCCGACACATAATCACATTGAATCTCCAACGCTTCCTGCTTGCTTTTGAGGTGGCAAAAGTCTTTCTCCTTGGGGAGAATTCCTATGGCCACCAAAGTCTCGGTGTGCCAATATAACTCCAAGGTTTGAAAAAAAATTGAGTTGCAAGACTTTGTGCATCCCAAATTTGGGATGAAGCTCCCCAATTGTTCCTCTACTTCCTCATCTTCCTTGAACCATCTCATTTGTCTAGCTTCATCCTCGAGCTCAGGCATTTTGGCTTTGTTCTCCTCAGGCACAGATTCCTCATACAATTTTGATGCATCGATGGTTTTTTTCACAACACGAGAGGGATAAACAAAAGGGGGATGAGATGGCTTGCGACCACCGGGAGCCATATTTAAAATGGAAATCGTGGGAGGAATACTAAAAACAAGGGCTTGGGAACCTATGTGAAAGCAAAGAATAATGCAAATAGAGTTGGTAGGGAGACAATCGAGGTCTCTGTCTCTAAGCCAAGCCCTGGAATTTATAACCAAGCACCAGCAATAATTTGACTCAGCATCCAAATCCCGACTATTCATTGTTGAGTGTGGGAGTATCTCGATCATAATGTAACTTTGGAAGCCTCCCTGTTAGGCAGCGAAAGAAAAAAAGAGCATAAACAACTAGAGCATCAACAAGCAAGATTAAACCGAGAACAACAATCACACAATTGACACAGTGATTTATGTGGAAACCCAATACGAAAATAAACCACGGGCAATGATAATTGATATTCTTATTATTCAAGGGAGAATTACAATAGCCAACCCAGACATATAACCATCCTCTCCTCTCATACACACAACACTCCATAGTATTGTTTCTTCCTCACACACTCTACACACATTGCACTCTCACTGATATGGGTATGCTCGTATATATAACATCTCTCAAACAATTAGACTAATTGATTATAATTAGGTCCACCAATTACACAATATGTTCAAAAAAGAGTGCATGCATGTGCATTCTTAATTTAGTTGCATGAAGGTGCATGTGACCGCATGGGAAATTCGTTGGCATGTTTCCAACAATCTCCACCTTGACAATAATTTACCTAATATATCATGCCCTTAATTAATTCATCACATTTCCTGCAAGCCAAGAGAATCCAAACACCATCACAGCTCCACAACTTCTCTACTAGTACTATTACGTGAACTTGCCTACACGATTCTCTCTAGTATGGACCATTCTTCCTCCATCAGTAACATGTCTTATAAACTGATGCACTTGTCCCATTTTGATATGTTGTACCTTTAGTCAAATGCAAAACACTTTGACCACCACAGAACACCACATCTTGTACCTGTCCATACTTACCCAATAAATCCTTGCATTCTTTCAAGACATAACCTGAGGTAGATCTCCTCTCATCCAAATCTCATGAATCATAACCACATACTAAATCATTGCAACCATTGTAGGTGATACTTGTGATTTTGTGTTTGAAGCACTCATTTCCATGCTCTTCACCTAGTTTTTCCATGTTTCTACTAACAACACCAACCACATGTGAAATGTTGACCATTTCCCATCGCAATCATTAAACTTCCTACTAGCACATAATACTTGATACATATAACCATTTTATTCTTCATTAGTTAGGACATAAACCTGAAGAGAACTTACAATGGAAATCCAAAGGGATTTTACCAGTTTCACTTTATTCATGCCAAATTTTCTAAGTATCTTCACCGCATAATTTTATTGTGATAACCAAGCTTACAATATTTCCTGTCTTTGTCTATTTACATGCCCAAGATTTATTTTGTTGCTCCCAAATCCTTCATAACAACATCCTAGCCAACTGAACCAACCTGTTGATCTCAAACATGCTTGTGCTTGCAACAAGCATAACATATAACACCAAGATAATGAATATACCATAAACACAATGGTTATACTCACTTCTTGTAAACTTTGGCTCACCATGAAGGAATCAAACATATTGTACCATTTTCTTAGCATGATTCAAGCCATACAATGATTCTTGAGTTTTCAAACAAATCTTCTGTTGCGATTCTGAACTAGTCGTTCTGGTTGTTCCAATTTCATCCCCTTATCCAAAACACTCCATGTAAAATAGTTTTAACATCTAGTTGTATTAACGGAACTAGTGCTAACACAACATGAATAGAAACAATCTTTTAACAAGTGATGAGAAATTTTCATGGAAATCAATGCCTTCCAAATACCCTTCTTCTACGAGTTATGCTTTGGACCATTCATATTTTACTATTTATGATTTTATAAAAGGAGATTCATCAAACACTGCATCTATGTCCATGATGATTCTGTGGGTAGTAGGATCCCACAGTCTGCACCCCTTAACTTTATCACCATATCAAAGATCTACCTGTTTGATTTGGGTCTTACTTAGAATGCTAATAAAAACATAAGCATCATGACCAAATAATTTCACATTTGAGTAATCACCAAATGAACTGTTCATACCTCTTCTGGAATATTCCAGTCTTTTACAACAGATGATGATCGAGTTACTAGATAGCACAACCACTTTTGTCCAAAACTATTGTTGCAACTTGGCATTACTGAACATGCCTATTTGATCCCATCTTCCTTGCAATACTTTCCAAGTTCCATGGATATGAACCTACCTTCATCATATATTCTCAAACACTTGCTTGACCTGCCAACACATCAACCTTTATACAGACCCACCTTTCTAACCTGGACACACTACTCCAACTCAAACTTTGCATTCGAACAAATTTGACCAAATCTAGCCAAGCCAACCCAAGTGAACCTTTGTCACTCACCTCTAGGGACTTCACAATGGAGTCTCAGTGCTCCACCTTAACATGAACATTCCATTGACCAAATCTGACCAAGCCAACCAAGTAAGCCTTCATTTCTTACCTCCAGGATCATTTACAATAGATTTCACCAAGCCTTTTACAGGCTTCATTACATGCAATCCATGGACACAATACCACGGGATACCCAAAAGACATGGACCCGAAAAACCACTTGTTTTGACCTAAATAAACAGATTTAACTCATTAACTCTTTCACCAAGTCAAGGTTAACCCAACATAGATGCTCCCCCACATATTCAATCTACTTAAATCTGTGTTTATACTTTTCATAGGTGACCTGATAAACTAGGGGTATGCATGCCTATCCAGGTCTTACAGAAATATGCCCATTTACATGCAATCAATAATTTTTACAACTCCAAAGTAAATTCATTTTTTTTTTTTATTTCACGGTGACTCAACCATCACCGCCCTGCACCTTCTATGTGAACAGGGGTGGTGAGATACAACAGAGAGACACAACTTCATCAACCATACCTATAGCTGAATTTTCTTCTTTTGTGGAGTCCTCTTTTGATGCTTGTTGTCTTTTCCAACAATCCTTCTTGAAATGCCCAGATTTTCCACGAAACCAACATTTTCCCTTACCCTTACTGTCTTTTGACTTAGACTTGGTTGTACCTTTCTGATCTTTCCCTCCTTCTGTATATCGACCTATGGCCACCATTGATTCTATTGTAGAGGTTTTCATACTAGATCTTATCCTCATCTCCTCAGACATAGTTGTGGCCAGATGACATATGTTGAGTTAAACGACATAGTTGTGGCCAGATGATCCCAAGACTTAGGCAACGAACACATTAGTGTAACCACCTTGTCCTCATCTTCGTATGTTACGTCCATACTAGATAATTGACAAATCGGAGTATTGAAAACATTCAAGTGATGAACAATTTGTGTACCTTCTTTCATCTGCAAGTTGTACAACTGCCTCTTCAAAAAAATTATGTTCATCAAGGACTTTTTCATATACAGATTCTTCATTATGTTCCACAAACCTGTTGTTGTCTCATATTCATCGATGTTAAACAACACTTCATCCACTTGTTGTGAGAGCTCTTGCATCCAGATCTTCTCAGTCCTCATCTGTCATGCTTGTCAATTTCTTTGTATTTCCAACAAACGCCTTTTGCAATCCTTGTTGCACAAGGAGATACCGCATCTTAAGCTTCCATAGCACAAAACTATTCTTACCGTTGAATTTCTCCACCTCAAACTTAAAACTCTACACTTTCGTCATTAACATAAAACTCCAAAACCACTGCTTATAAAACCAAATCTTCTTAATATAGAGAAATAATGGTATTTCAAAATTAAACCCTAAAAAATTTAAATAAAAAATTAAAAAAAAAATATTTAATATTCAAAACCTTTTACCAAAACAAAAAAGCTCCACATCTTTTATATATATATAAAGACATCCTCCACCCATTTAATTATCAAAGCAAATTCAAAAACAAGTTTTTATTACCTCAAGATCCATGCATTAAAAAAAAGTCAACTTTCATGACACCTTGAGGTCTCTAGATGCATATACTTTAAGTTCTATGCATATACCTCTAATTGAAATGAGTTTCCACGAGTATCGTGTTACCATCACGGCATAGCTGCGATCATGACAGAGTTATCGCACCCCCTTCACATCGTGTGGAGCGATGTTCTTTGATGAACGGGTATTGCATCTCTCACAGGGCATAGGGAGAGATGATCTCCAAAATTTCCGAAGACCAAAGTCTGCGTTCTATTATTTGCGCCTCCAACAATAACGATAGGCCAAAGAGTATCGCCCTTGCAATGAATGTCTTCCACCAGTCGCACAACACGTACAACATGGATCTTAGTAACTCCCCTTCACAACATGGAATTAGTTGCTCATTCTATCTTCAACGCGCCAGATCTTGTCCAATGGCTCTCTAAAACTCACACAGATCTGTTTGGCTCAGCTCGCCTTCTCTGATATCCAGCCATCAGATTCTCTTTTCCTTCACTCTCAAATACTTCAACTATGGGATTTTCAGTACTTCGGTATGTTTGTCTTTACGTGTAAAAAATACATCCAAAAGTTCTTGCATTCACAACAGACCAACAGCTCTGATACCACTCGTTAGGCTGTTAAAGTTTTTTTTTTATTTTTTTTTAATAAAATAAATTAATATAGATCTGTTTTAATTTTATTATTTAAGATGTATAAAAATTGTGATTTAGTTTTTTAATTATTTTTTCTTTTTATTTACTACTTATGAAGATTATACTAAATCTATACTTAAATTATAATTAACAAATATTTTAATTATTAAATTAATTATACTCAATTTTAAAAATAATTAAACTAAACAAAATGTTAATTTAAATATATTTATGTTTTAATGGTAAAACTAATTTTACTTATGAAAATTAAATTAAATTCATACTTAAATTAAAAGTAACAAATATTCTAAATATTAAATCAATTATATGTAATTCTAAAAATAATTAAACTAAACAAATTAAACTTTAAGAAATTATTAAACTTAGATACATGGTTGAAGAAATTATAAGATATAAACATGAAAAGGTGAAAATAAGTTTGTGTTGTTACATTAATCATAATCATATATTATAATATGATGTATCATAGTAGTACAATTTAACAATTTGATTTTTATTTAATATTTTTATTTTATTAATATATTATAATATGTTATATCATAATATTACAATTTAATCATTTGATTTTTTTTTAAATATTTTTATACTAAAATAAATCTTAATATTATAATTTATTTATTTTATATTATATTATGATTATATATTTAGAATAGAATTTAAATGATATAAAATATTCAAATTAAGTAGTTGATTAAAAAAAAACATTATGATTCTATAAATTTTAAAGCTTTTATTGCATTAAAAATGAATAATAGTAATCATTTATAATGTGTTGATCTAAAAGATTGGTTTAAGGTTTTAAGGTCAATCTCACAAGGATATAAATCTCCCTTAGTTTTTAGAGAGGTGGTACTCCTCTTTAGTTGAAAGATTGGAAAATTATTTGTATGGTTTTACAATGAATGTAAATGGTGAATGTTAAAGAGAAAACCCTAAGATATCTTCCAAAAAATATTATATATACAAATGTACAACCCTTATATATAATTATACAAATATACATCAGATCATTTAAATAAAAGATAAGATAAAGTGTGTTAACCGAGATTTGTGTCTATCAGGTTTTGGAGTCTCCATTCAACAAACATTCTTTCTTTCTTGTCAGATATACTAAACTTGGAATCTGCTATTACTTTTGCAAGATGAAGAAATTAAAAAACAAGGAAGGACATGTCATCAAAGAACTTTTCAAGAGTGCATCATTAAAACTCAATAAAGAATATGATAGACACACTTTAACATCTCATGCTCAAAATATCAAGTTTTGAAAGATCATTAAAGTTATTCCCTGAAACAACTCTTTGTAGACGAATAAATAACAATATCCCGCATGTGACAAATTTAACATTGTCAGAAAAAAGAAAGTTGTCTCAACAACCTCAACAATCTCAATGAAAAATTGATAAACTGTAATTATGGCAATTTCCTTTATACAAGGAGGGATCCTGTTCCTCTAGACATAAAATTTTACAAGATGACTGAAGAATTTTGAGAAAGAACTCCTCAAACCTAAATCTTCCTTTTTGTCTAACAATACATGAAAGATTTGATGGAAAGAAATGTAAACAAGACGATGTAGAGAGACAAGCTTTAGTAGGCCAGTCCAATGAATCTTGGAGAGATAGAACTTTGCTTCTTGCAGACTCTTTACCACTGTAGAAACTTTTGACTTCCAACCCCTTGATAATGCCTTGTCTTTCCCTTTTAAAATATGCTCTAAATGTTCTTGAAGTAGTTAAGGTTTGTCTTTCTAGTTCTTTCTATGATTCGTTTTTGGAGTAAAACAACTTTAATTAATATTTCATTTGATTCTCATTAATGAATTTTGTCATTGAACTTTGTGTATCCAAATAGGGCCCATTTATTCCTTTAATAAAGTTTATTTTCATTTTTTTCAATTTGACTTCCTTTAACAAAAGAGGACTATATTTTAATTTTGTGAGTAAGATACTTTCCATTTCAACCATGGAAAACATTCTAGATTCAATATTCATCATCTTATATTTCCAACAAGTCCTCCTTAGAGAAATTTGGAGTTATGGAACTCAAGATATGACCTTGGGAAGTTGGGGTTCCAAGCAAATCTATCCTCAAATCATAAAAATAAATTTGACTATTCTTTCAATTTATAATAACATCATGGCCAATTTCATCCCTTGAAACCTACTTTATCATCTTCCTCATTGAATTACCTTTCCAACGAGGTATGGTTTTCCCAAATCCAATTCTCTGATCTCAATTTATGGCTTCCATAAATTCATCGCTCAACAGTCGTTCATTTAACTCACGAGTTAATCTTAGCCCTTGATCTAATTTATTCCACTTCATATTAGCTCAGCATACAAACTCAGATTTTGAATATGAAAAATGTGTTATGAAGTTGAGACTAAAGACTACACAATGAGTTGATAATAATTCAAAATATCCTTCTGATATTGAACATTTTTTTATTATTTCAAAAAAAAGAAATCTAGATGATCAATTTTTTTTTATCAATAGTGGGTTCTATAAAACCACTTTAACAATGTGGTGTTGGTTTAAAATGGTCTTTTGAACCTCTCATGTAGTGAAAGTCTGGCATATCAAAGTCATTAAATTTGCAAAAGATTTGTGTAACCTTTATTTTCTTTTCAAGTATTTTGTTTCACATTAATGATTTCATTATGTAGTAGATAGGTGTTATATTATGTTGTTTAAATATATTAAATTTAATATAAAATAATAAAAACATTCAAAAAGAAATTGTTTATTTGATTTTATGTATTTCTAAAATATTTAGATCAAAATATTTTTAAATATTTAGATCAAAATATTTCACTAAAAATATGGCATGAAAAATTCATACAATCTTGAAAGATACTATATGTAAGTTTTTATACTATAGTGAAATGTAATGATAATTTTGAATAAGGTTAAGCATACTATTATAGTATGTAATCTTAGGAGTTGGATTATACTAAAATTTTGAAATGTAATGATAATTTTGAATAAGGTCAACTATTATAGTATGTAATCTTAGGAGTTGGATTATACTAAAATTTTGAAAATTTTAAGGTAATTACTAAATTTACTAATAATTTATTGTTTTTGGAAAATGTTTTTTTAACAAAGAACAAATCATTTTTACCAAAGTAGTCTTATTAAACAAAGCCAATGAAAATTTAAAGTTGATGGAGTATTGTCTTAATTATATTGAAAATGGATAACCACCAATACGATGATTAGTTTTTTCTCCTCTTAATAGAAACAAAAAAATGAAGATTTATGGCAATGCAAAGAACTCAAATTTAACTTATAAATATATCATTAGGAGAAAAAGAAATATAGCGTTGATGATCTGTGAGCTTGCTTGTCATAAAGTAATGTGACACTACGTTTATGAAAGATGGGATTTTCTTATCACATGAGTAGTATCTTCGTTAAAAGAAATATTTAAATGTGCTTGGGCTTATTAATATTAAAAAAAAAAGCACTTCCATATCAATAGTCCTTATGAGGTAATTTAATGAACTATAGTTTTCTTTAACATTACATGAATTAAACCATGGGATAGTGTTTTGTGAATGGTATAGATTTAACTTTACTTAGTACAATGGATAGTATTATGTGAATGGATAGTATTATGTGAATGGTATAGAGCACTTTAAATAATAAATAAATTGATTGCAGCATGCTAGAAAAGTTGTGTGAAAGTGAGATTTTTTCATCGTCGTATGAAGTGAGACTTTCTCAATGTTACGGAAATTTCTCATATTTGTTACATTTTGATACATTTTGATCGAAGGAATTTAGTTCCACAGATAAAAATCGGGTTTTTATCATATAGAAATTAAGGATTTCCAAGATTCATGATTGTTAAATTCCATATAAGAAATTTGCATTTGTAGGTAATTGGTGAATTCTCAAATTTTTTGGTGAATTATTTATTGGCATTATTTATATTTATGAATAAACTATTGGATCATGTTGTCATTGATGTCAATGGTTTGATTGATTGATGTCAAAGGATTGATGTCAAGTGATTAAATGATTGATTGATGTCAATGGATTGATTGATGATTGATGAACAATGTATATGTATTGTCCTTGATGAGAATGATAGATTTCAAGTGGAAACCAATCAATTGAAGATGTTATCATTGATATGATGCATAGATGAAGATGGATCAATGAGTTGTCATTGATACATGATGAATATGGATTCTTTGATATATGATGCATAGTTTGTTTGATTCAAAGATGACCCATTATTCGCTTGACATGGTACAAATGGATGAACTCCAAAGTGGTCCCCTTATGGTGAAATCCCTCACGGGAAGACGCTTTGTAGTTGAGTTATGGTTGAGAGAACCCATCCTTGTATGTGGAATAAAGAGAAGAAAATCAATGATTTTTTTGGTGAAACTATCCTAGATGGATAGGGCTTGTCGTGTCATTTCCGGTGGTATGTGGAATGTCACATAACTCCTCACGGTTTGAGAGTTATGACCCTACGAAGTTGAAGGACCCCCATATGATAGCTTGAAGCCC
>ML804489.1:87924-98173 GCA_009831015.1 Picea engelmannii
CCCAATACCTACAATATATTGAACTTATTTTTCAAAATTAAAAAAAAAAACCTTTATGAGTGAATGTGATAAGATATTTTTTAACAAGGTGAATCCCCCATGCCAACAATTCACCTGCAGATTAGAAATATTTATTGTATTTGACTCCCTTATGCTCTCAGGTTGGCACATGGAAGCCACCATCTTACCTAAAGTAGGATCCGACCACTAGCCAATCTTCCTCTCTATTTACACCCTCAACAAGACCCACAAGAATCCCTTTCGGTTTGAGAAATTTTTTATTTCTCATCCAAATTTTCTTAAGAATGTTCAATGTTAGTGGGAGGATACGTAATCAATAAAAGGCTCCCTAATATACTACTTAAAAAAACGTCTCAAGATACTCAATAAATGTATCAAAATATGGAACAAGACAACTTTTGGGAATATTTTCCAAGCTCAACACCTCCTAGAAGCTCAAATGGAATTGATTCAAAAACAAATTGTGTCACATGGTCGATTGACAGAATTGGCCCTGCAAGAACAAACCGTAGCATATCAAATCTCGTAAAGGAGAAAACAAGATGAAATCCTATGGAGGAAAAAAATGAGGGTGCAATGGATCAAATAAAGGGAGCGAAAATAAAAATTCTTCCACTACTGTATGATCCAAAGATGCCACTCCAATCGCATCACTCATATTGTTTCAGAGCAAGGTAACAAGCTTACCTCTCATTCTAACATTGAGAAAGAATTAACATATTTTTTCCAAGATCTTCTTATTGAACCCCAACCAGATCGTTTAGAATCTATTCAGGCTATAGCTCAACATATTCCTCGACTGATGTTTGATGAACAAAATGCCAATATAGTGAGACCAATATCCCTTGATGAATTAGATACAACAAACTTTAGTATAGATATTGGGAAATCTCCTAGTGTGGATGGATTTACATCAAACTTCTTTCATAACTATTGGTCGATTATCAAATTGGATGTTTGGGCTCTTCTCTAGGAATCTCAAAGGATTTTGGGGGTTCTCCCTAATCTAAATTCCACCTTCCTTGCCCCGATTCCTAAAGAGGAAAAGACAACTTATCCTAACAAATTCCAACCCATATCCCTCTGTAATGTTGTATATAAAATAATTTCCAAAGTCATTTCTTTACATCTTAAACTTCTCCTTCCTATCCTCATAGATCCTAAACAATATGGATATGTTGAAGGTTTCCAAATACTAGACATCATCATCATTTCCCATGTATCCCATTTCTTCAAAACCTCAGAAACCCCGGGCATGGACATCAAATTGGACATGTCCAAGGATTTTGATAAGATCAGTTGGAAATATATTCAATAACTTCTAAAGGCATTTGGATTCCACCATGCATGCATCTAATGGATCTTAGCTCTCATATCCTCTTCCTTATTTTCTCTCTTTATCAATGGATCTCCTTCCCCCCCTTCCTTACCCTCCTATGATATTCAATAAGGAGACCCCCTCTCCCATTTTATCTTCATTCTTATGGTTGAAGGTGTTGGCATGTTTACAGGAACAATGTTCTTTTCATTGATGGAAAGAACAACAGTGAACCAAACCTCAAGAGTGCAGAAGAAGAGAAAGCTCAGAAGAGATAGAGGTTTCCAAAAGTACAGATGAGGTCAAAGAGACGGACTCGTGAGAGGAGGAAAGGTCGAGAGTCATGAACACTTAGAAAGCCTTCTAAAGTTAGAGAGATCAGAAGCTCAAGAGGAAGACAAACATTGGTCATTGGATCACCAATCCAGAGGACCAACAATCGTCAGATTGAATTAATGAAGGATAGGATAAGTGGGGCAAAACGATTGAGAATTCGATCATCTGAATTTCCGTCAGCCGTCGGATTTGTTTACGTGGAAGGACATGATAAGCAAGGGATCAGATATGAGATCTCGATCACCCAAATTTATGCCAGCCATCAGATCAAAATAAGTGGAAGGACAGGATGAGTTAGAAGGCGCGCTAATCTCAATGGTCGATAATCGGGCACTCAGATTTATAGTCAACAGGGCATATCGGACCACCCCCAAGCTTTCTGGGTTTAACCGTGAGGGGGCCGGTCTGAGTTGGTGGTATTTCTCATGTGGGACCCTCATACATGTCACCTTCTTTTCAACTCAGACCCCCCTCACTCATTACCACTTACCGCCTAACCCCCCCTCCGATAAAACCACCAAACCACTCATACATACCACCTCCGCACTCTGACGTCACACTCCACTACCCGCTACATGTCACACTCCACTACTGCGATCTGCCTCTACCTCCACTACACTGCCTACACGTCTCACCCACGTCAGTAGACCACCTCAACAAGGACATGTGGAAGACCACGTCATCAAGTACACATGGCATAATCATATGATGACAAGTGTCAAGAGGAAACTGTCTTGTGCCATGTCAAAAAGTGACGTAATAAAGATACGTCACTATGGGAGATTTACTTCGGAAGGTTCATCACCAACAAATGTCAAAAGTCCCGACGTCCCGAAGGACGAAGGTCCAAAGTTGCTCTCAGCCGTCTGATCTAAAGATCACTTCGGGTGCATTCTCAACCGTTGATCTAGTTAAGTGGAAGGACAATGTAAGTGGAAGTGTTAACCAATAGCAAGCAGTCTCCACCACCTATGACTTATTGAACAGGTGACCACTCCGGAGGAGAATGAAACAATGATCATCCTAAACTCCTGAAGAGCTGAAGGAGCTGAGGACCATTGATCTACAGGAGGACACACGTCAATGGATCGTGTACTCTGGATGAAACGTTTTAGGAGAAAGAAAGTGTAGAGGAGTTGAATCACCCGAAGGCTGAAGTCTCAAAGTAAATGAGGACCGTTGATTTGAGGACACGTGGAAGGAATCTGTGGACTCCAGCTAAAAGCGTTCTACGAGAGTGTGAAGGTTGAGAATTGAAATTGTTGAATCTTGGAGTAGTGAAGAAGATCTTGGCCATTGATCAAGAAAGGGAACACATGACTATTGATCTAGTTGAGAGGTAAAATTCTCGAAGTAAAGGCAGATTCATCGATTAAGGAGGATAGGTGTCTACAGATCACCAACTCCAGAAGATTGTCATACAAAAGAAACGAGAGTTTGAGAATTGAAAGTACCAAAGGTCGAACTCATGGAGGATATCCTGACCATAGATTCAGGGAGATAGGTGTCAATAGATCTTCCACTCCAAAATATTTCCATATGGGAAAAGAAAGATTTGAGAGTTGAAACTCCCAAAGACCAGAAGGCTGGAATCAATCACAACCGTTGATTTAAGAAGGTTAGATCTGATCCGTCATTTCAGAAGCATCGTCAAGATCGTGAGATCGATGGTCCCGTCACATTGCAGGGATTGAAGGTGCACAAACTTTACAATGTTGAACACAGACTGCAATCGAAACCATGGTTTTGGAGAAAGGACATGTGGAGCTTTGTAGTGAATTATGGGGAAAAAAGAGGATTTCCCCCAAACTGCCTTTGGACATGCCTACAATCACATAGTCACATGAGATCTTTGGCCAAGGTCATATCGTGAATTGGAGCTAGCGCTCACTATACCAAGATCGGGAACCGCCTTTTGAATAGGTGTTTGGTAACCGCCGATGATCACATGACGGAAGGGGCTTAGAAGCCAAGGAAGCCAAAAATGACTGACTGTAACTACCAGAGAATACAAAGAGTTACGACTTCCATAGAAGCCAGATAATCTCAGGATAACGCTCGCTAATGAAGAACATATTTAGAATAACTGTCAGGGAAGATGGAGAGTTTGATGATGATCAGGAAGAGGACTTGATGTGAGAAAGACATGCAGAATAGAAAAGAGAGCATGCTTTTTCGATAGTGATGCATGTGGTCAGGATGAGAGAGAGTGCATAATATGAAGGGGAGATCTGTGGAAAAGTAAAGAGCATGCATAGGCAACACAAAGTATAAAAGGAAGAGGTAACACAAAGTATAAAAGTCAAAAGAGAAGTTGAACAGTGGGTGTGTTGAACGTAGGAGGAAAAAGAGTAGAACATAGAAGCTGAACAATGCAGAAGCAGAAAAAAGTATAGAATATGAAGAAGGAAGAGGAGACAAGGAGTTGTAACAGACCATATCAGAGACAGAGAAAGTAAGTAAATTTTTGTAAGATTCAGTTAGGGTGATAGGGTGGTGCTAGGGAGGATTGCAGTCCTCTAAATTCTAGTTTGTGCTAGAAGATATTCTAGGAGTTGGTTCTTCCATCTAGTGGGTGCTAGAGAAACCTGGGAATTGGTGCTTCCATCTAGTTGGTGCTAGAGAAATCTGAGAGTTGGTTCTCTCTGCAATTTGCAATTTTTTATCAGAGGTTGTAGCCTCATATTTGAGTTGGATATTAAAGACTGTGATGTACATGAAAGTTGGAGCTTGATTGACATCCTAAGAAGAAGAGGTTTTCACCCTTATGGGTTTCCTTAGGAAAATTGGTGTCTCTGTGTAGTCTATGTGATTAATCATTGTATATCTATGAATGTTAAGTTATCAGAAACACATTAAATAATAATCTAGAAAGAATAAAAAAAAGGGAAAAAGTTTCAAGCTTATATACATAAGTGATTCACCTCCCCCCTCTCAGTTATATTTCCAACAATTGGTATCAGAGTCGGTGCCTTTGATCAAAGGTAGATCCATAAGCTTGAACATGAATAGTCATGATGGAAGTTCAACTAATAGACCCCTTCTATTTGATGGAACAAACTTTGCCTTTTGGAAAATAAGGATGAGAACACATTTAATGTCTTTGGGTGTTGATGTTTGGGATGTCGTTGAAATGGGATATGTGAAGCATGTAGTCTTGGCCTCGAAAGATGATAAGATGGAGTTTATCTTTAATGCAAAAGAAATGACTAGCATCCTTAGTGGACTTGCTGAAGCCAAGTTTTTCAAAGTCATGCATTGTGATTCAACAAAAGTTATGTGGGACAAGCAGTTAAGTAGTTATGAAGGTAATGAAAAGGTGAAAGACGCAAAACTTCAGACTCACAGATTGAAATTTGAGCAGTTAAAGATGGATGAAGACGAAACTATTAGTAAGTACTTCTTACTTATAGAAGAACTTGTCAACACTATGAAAGGCCTACATGAGACGATAGCTGAATCATTTGTAGTCCAGAAAATATTAAGATCTCTTCCTGATAGATTTAACTCAAAGGTCTCTACTATAGAGGAAATAGTTGATCTCAAAATGTTGACACTAGATCAACTTCTTGGAACCATAACTACTTATGAAATGAGAATCACCAATGTTAAATCCACTACAAGAGAGGCATCTTTTAATGTAGAGAAAAACACAAACTCCGATATAGATGAGATTGAAGCAAATTTTGTGAGAAGACTGAAGAAAGGATCAGGAAAATACAAAGGTAAACTGCCCTTCAAATGTTTCAACTATGGTAAGATAGGTCATTTTTCATATAAGTGTCCTCACAAAAGAAATGATCATACATATGATGATGAAGAGAAGCACAAACAAAAGAAGTTCTATAAAGAGAATAATTTTAAGAAGAAAATCCTTTTGTGTAAATAATGATGATGATCCCTTGGATGATGAAAGTAGTGACTCTTCTATTGAAGATAAAATAAATGATATCATTATAATAGCTTTAGAATATCTAAAAACTAAAGATACAGGAAGTGATTTCATTGATTGTGAAGCAGTAGTAGATCTTGAAGGAGAACTTGTCAGTGCCATGTAAGAGATTGATAGACTCAGAGAAAACAAAAGAAAAGAAAAACAGTTACTGCTCAGGTATGAGAAAACATGCAAGGAACCATCTGAAGAAATTAATATGTTGAAGGTTAAGTTAGAAGAAGCTAAGAAGATTGAAGACATCGTCAAACAATAATTGAAGCAAGACGAAACAAAAGGTGAAAAATTGGAAGCTGAAGTAGTGACTGTCAGAAAAGATCTAGAGAAATTTCAGGCCTTATATAATCAGAATCTGACAAGTATTAAAGCCTCAGAAGGATTAGCCTCCATTTTGAATCAGTAAAGGAATTCAAAGTTGAAAACTAGTCTGGGTTATGAATAGGGATCAAGTAGTGGTCAGCTAAGCAAAAATGAATCCATCAAGTTTGTCAAATCTACAACCATTGACAACAACAAACCTGCAGAAACAAAGGAAGAGAATCAGCCACTAAGGAGGAGTGAAGGAAACGCTACCAGAACTGAATCTATAGAACAAAGAAATAATACACCCTCTGCTCAAGGAAATCATCAACATGGAAGAAATACACTTGCTCAAAGAACACAACCTTTTTTTAGCTACAAAGATTTTTTCTATGGATATTGTTTTTACTGCTTTAATTTTGGCCACAAAGATGTAAATTGTTCTTTAAGATTTAGACATGAGCAATCAAGACAACCAAGGAATAAATACCTTCCACAACAAAGAATGAGACGACTAAGTAACAAACAACCACAGACTGCAAATCATGTGATGTCTAGGAAAAGGACGCAGATTAAGCATAACAATCGTTATGATCCTTTATTCAATGAGCCAAAATGTTACATCTTCCATAATTATGGACATAAAGCTATAGACTGTTTCTTAAAGAACTATAAGCCAGATTCAAATAACAAAGCTGAAAACATCAAGGTTTGGAAGACGAATGAAGATAACAAGTGTGGATTGGTGTTGTCAGCTCAAAGACAAAAGACTTCTGGTATATTGACAATGGATGCTCCAGTCATATGACAGGTGACAAAAGTAAGTTCCTATCACTCAAGGAAAATAAATCAGGGAGTGTGACCTTTGGAAATGATGGTCGAGGAAAGATCAGAGGTAAAGGTCTAGTAATCTTAAGTAATGGAATAAGCAAATATCAAGATGTATTATTTTTTGATGGTTTAAAGCATAATCTTCTTAGTGTCAGTCATATATGTGACAGAGGATGTGAAGTCACTTTCACTACCAAGAATTGTAAAATAAAGACAGTAAACACATGAGAGCTACTTTCAAAAGGGGTTAGAACTGAAAACAATGTATATGTTCTGAAGGAAGATAAGGAGAAATGTCATTTAAGAAAATTTGATGAAAGTTGGTTATGGCACAGAAGGCTTGGACACCTGAATTTTGATTATATTGTCAAACTGAATAATGAAGTTGTTATGAAAGACCTTCCAAAAATATCTAAGCCTAATAACTCTGTATGTGAATCCTATCAAATGGGGAAGCTGACTCGTGCTCAATTCAAATCAAAGAGTTTCACATCTTCATAGAAACCACTTCAAATTGTTCATATAGATTTGTGTGGACCATCGTGAAAGGAAGGTACTGGAGGAGAACGTTACTTTATACTAGCCATTGATGCCTTCTCCAGACTTACGTGGGTTTCCTTTCCGAGAGAAAAATATGATTCTTTTGAGAAGTTAAAAATTTTTAAGGCATTAGCTGAGAATCAGACAGGAAGGAAGTTAATGGAAATTCGCTCAGACAGGGGAGGAGAGTTTCTGTCAGGAGACTTCAAAGAATTATGTGTCAAACATGGAATTAAAAGAGAATATACTATTCCAGGTACTCCTCAACAAAATGGAGTTTTAGAACGCCAAAATAGAGCAGTTCAGTAGATGACAAGGGCTATGATGAGTGAAAGGGACATTTCACAAACCTTATGGGTGGAGGTTGTTCACACGACTATTCATATTATAAACAAAGCGCATCTAAGGACGAACAATTATAAAACTCCATATGAGTTGTGGTTTGGTTGACTTGCATCAATCAAGCACTTCAAAGTATTTGGAAGTAAATGATACATCAAGAATAATGATGATCATCTAGGAAAATTTGATAGTAGTGCTGATGAAGGTATCTTCTTAGGATATGCAATGAACAGTAAAGAATAGATATGCTTTAACAAAATAATGCATAAATTAGTAGACTGTATTGATGTTCGAAATGATGAAGAAGCTCCTGTAAAAGATCAACAAAGAATAAGAACTAAGCCAGATGAAAACGATGATGAGAATAATGAAGATAAAGAACAACAAATCTTAGAGTCACAAGAATATGATGAATCATGTGGTGAAGAGACACCCGGACAAGAAGATTCAGGACAACAATCAACATCAATTCCTTCCTCCAGAATTACTCAAAACAATCATCCTGAAAGTCAGATAATTGGTGAGAAAGAAAAAGGTGTACAAACCAGGAGAAGGATAATCAAAGACATCTAGAAATAACATATAGCCTTCATATCCATGGTGGAACCTAAAAATTGTAATGAAGACGTAAATTGGTTAAAATCAATGAATGAGGAACTGGACTAGATTGAAAATAATGACACTTGGGAACGCGTTCCTAGGCCAACAAATAAAAATGTAATAGGATCCAAATGGGTCTACAAACACAAGATGAATGAGCAAGGAAATATTGTAAGAAATAAGGCTAGATTGTTCTGCAAAGGATATGCTCAAATAGAAGGACTGGATTTTGATGAAACATTTGCGTTGGTAGCAAGATTAGAAGCTATTAGAATGTTTATTGCCTGTGCGTTTCATAAACAGTTTAAAGTCTATCAAATGAATGTCTAGTCAGATTTTCTAAATGGAGATATAAAAGAAGAAAGCCTTATATGGGTTGAAACAAGCTCCTCGTTCCTGGTATTATAGATTTCATAAGTATCTTCAAGACAAAGGGTTCAAGAGAGGAACACTTGACAAAAATCTATATATCAAAACAGAGGGTAATGATTTCCTCATTGTGTTGGTATTTGTAGATGACATCATCTTTGGAAGCAATAATTCTTCATTGGTACAATGGTTTTCTTCCGCCATGCAATCTGAATTTGAAATGTCTATGATAGGGGAACTGTCATTCTTTCTTGGTCTGCAAATTACTCAAAGGTATGAAGGAATATTTCTCTCTCAGAAGAAATATCTAAGAGAAATGTTGAAAAGGTTTCAAATGGAATATTCTACACCTATGAGCATACCTATGGTCACTGGATGTAATTTAAGAAAGGATGATGACTCACCTGATGTTGATCAGAGTTCATATAGGTCTATGATAGGAAGCCTATTGTACATCAAAGCATCTCATCCAAACATAATGCATGTTGTTGGAATGGTAGGAAGGTATCAGGCTACACCTAAACAGATTCATTTGTTAGCTGTCAAAATAATATTCAGATACTTGAAAGGAACAATGAACTATGGCCTATGGTATCTTAGGAATCAAAATTTTCAACTATCATTCTATTCATATGTTGATTGGGCTAATTGCGTGGATGAAAGGAAAAGAACGAGTGGAGGTCCATTCTTCTTAGGAGATTCTCTTGTAGCATGGTTGAACAAGAAGCAATGTTCCATTTCCTTATCGACTATAGAAGTTGAATACATTGCAGCTTCCACTTGCTGTACCCAACTATTATGGATGATTCAGACACTTGCAGACTTGGATATTGTTGATATCTTCCCTAAACCGCTTGCAAAATCTTAGTTTGAATATCTACGCTAGACGTTGGGTGTGACCTCGTTACCAAGTTAAAATAGTCTATCTGATTAGGGGGAGAGTCCTCCTAGTATATCTGATTAGGGGGAGCACAAAGTCACTCTCTTTTTTGTTTGACATTGATGTCAAAGGGGGAGAAAAAGGTGTTTTCTGTATGCTACAGTTGGAGGTCTAAGAAGAATAGTGCAACTTTTCAAGGTTTCCATCAATGCCAAAGGGGGATATTGTTGGCATGTTTCTAGGAAGAATGTGCTTTTCATTGATGGAAAGAATAGTAGCGAACCAAACCTTGAGAGCGTAGAAGATGAGAAAGATAAGAAGAGATAGCAGTTTCCAGAAGTACAGACGAGGTCCAAGAGATGGACTCGCAAGAGGAGAAAAGGTTGAGACCCGTGAGCACTTAGAAAGACTTCTAAATTCAGAGAGATCAAAAGCTCAAGAGGAAGAGCGACAGTGGTCATTGGATCACCGATACAGAGGACCAACAACCATCAGATTAAATTAATGAAGGAAGGATAATTAGGGGAAAACAATTGAGAATTCGATCATTCGAATTTCCATCAGCCGTCATATTTATTTAAGTGGAAGAACATGATAAGAAAGGGTTGAGATATGAGATCTCGATCACCCAAATTTTCATCACCCATCGAATCGAAATAAGTGGAAGGACAGGATAAGTTAGAAGGCACACTAATCTCACCGGCCGATAATTAGGCACTCATATCTACAGTCGATAGAGCATATCGGACCCCCCCCCCCC
>ML804489.1:98192-117355 GCA_009831015.1 Picea engelmannii
GAGATTTCTGCCTTTAACCATTGGGGGGGGGGTATTAGTTGGTGGTATTTCTCATGTGGGACTCTCATATGTGTCACCTTCTTGTCAACTAGGACCCCCCTCACTCATTACCACTTACTGCCTAACCCCCCCTCTGAGAAAACCACCAAACCACTCATACATACCACCTCTGCACTCTGACGTCAATCTCCACTACCCGCTACACATCACACTCCACTACCGTGCTCTTCCTCCACCTCCACTACACTGCCTACACATCTTAACCACATCAGCAGACCACCTCAGTAAGGACATGTGGAAGACCATGTCAGCAAGTACACATGGCATAATCATATGATGACAAGTGTCAAGAGTAAGTTGGCTCGTGCCATGTCAACAAGTGATGTAAGAAAGCTATGTCACTCTGGGAGATTTACTTCGAAATGTTCATCACCAACAAATGTCAAAAGTCCCAAAGGACGAAGGTCCGAAGTCTCTCTGAGCCTTTGGATCTGAATATCACTTCGGGTACATTCTCAACAGTTGATCTAGTTCAGTCGAAGGACAGAGTAAGTGGAAGTGTTAATCGACAACAAGTGGTCTCCACTACCTATGAATTATTCATAAGGTGACCACTCTAGAGGAGAATGAAGCATCCATCATCCTAAAGTCCCAAAGAGACGAAGGATATGAGGATCATCGATCTACAGGAGGACACACGTCAACAAATCATGTACTCTGGGAGAAATCAAGTGTAGAGGATTTGAATCTCCCGAAGTAAACGAGGACCGTTGCTATGAGGAGGACACATGGAAAAAATCTGTGGACTCCGACTAAAATTTTTCTGCGAGAGTGTGAAAGTTGAGAATTGAAATTGCCGAAGCCTGGAGTAGCGAAGCAGATCTCGACTGTTGATCGAGAAAGGGGACACAGGACCATTGATCTAATTGAGTGCTAAAATCCTCGAAGTAAATCCACAGGACATGTGTCTTCATATCACCAACTCTGAAAGATTGTCGTATGGAACAAACGAGAGTTTAAGAATTGAAAGTCCCAAAGGATGGACTCGTGGAGGGGATCCTAACCATAGTTTTAGGGAGACAGGTGTCAATAGATCTTCCACTCCAGAAGATTGTCATATGGGAAAAGTGAGATTTTAGAGTTGAAACTCCCGAAGACCGGAAGGCCGGAATCAATCACAGCCATTGATTTAAGAAGGTTAGATCTGATCCGTCAGTTTAGGAGCACCGTCAAGATTATGAGATCGATGGTCCCATCGCATTGCGGGGATTGAAGGTGCGTGAAATTTACAATGTTGAAGGTGGGTCACAATCAAAACCATTGTTTTGGAGAAAGAACACGTGGATCTCTAAAGTGAATTGCGGTGCAAAAAGTAGGTTTCCCTCAAACCGCCTTTGGATGCGCCTGCAATCGCGTGGTCACATGAGATCTTCTCCCAAGGTCATATCGAGAAACAGAGATAGCACTCACTAGATCGAGATCAAGAAACACCTTTTGAATAGGTGTTTGGTCACCGTCGGTGGTCACGTAAAGGAAGGGGATTTGAAGCCAAAGAAGACAAAAATGACTGACTATAACTACTAGAGAATACGAAGAGTTATGACTGCCAGAGAAGCCAGATAATCTCAAGATAATGTTCGCTAATGATGAACATATTTAGAATATCCGCCAAGGAAGATGAATATTTTGATGATGATCAGGGAGAGGATTCGATTTGAGAAAGATATGCACAATAGAAAAGAGAGAGTGCTTTTTTGATAATGATGCATGTGGGCAAGATGAGACATAGTGCATAATCTGAAGGGAAGATCCATAGCACAGTAAAGAGCATGCAGAGGCAGCATAGAATATAAAAGGAAGAAGATAAGTTGAATAGCGGTTGTGTTGAGCGTAGGAGTAAAAATAGAAGAGCATAGAAGTTGAACTATGAAGAAGCAAAACATAGTATAGAAGCTGAAGAAGGCAGAGGAGACAAGGAGTTGTAACAAATCATATCATAGACAGAGAAAGTAAGTAACATTTTGTAAGATTCATTTAGGGTGGTAGGTGGTGCTAGGGAGGATTGCAGTCCTCTAAATTATAGTTGGTGTTAGAAGATATTACGGGAGTTGGTGCCTCCATCTAGTGGGTTCTAGAGAAACCTAGGAGTTGGTGCTTCCATCTAGTTGGTGCTTCCATCTAGTTGGTGCTAGAGAAATCTAAGAGTTGGTGATCTCTGCAATTGTAGCTTTCTATTAGGGTTGTAGCCTCATATTTGAGTTGGAGCTCAAATACTGTGATGTACATGAAAGTTGGAGCTTGATTGACATCCTAAGAAGAACATGTTTTCACCCTTATGGGTTTCGTCAGGAAAATCAGTCTCTCTGTCTATTCTTTGTGATTGATCATTGTATATATATGCATGTTAAGTTATCAGCAACACATTAAATAATAATCTAGAAAGAATCAAAAAAAGGGAAAAAATTTCAAGCTTATATACATAACCGATTCACCCCCCCCCTCTCAGTTATATTTCCAACAGAAATATTGGGCCACAACCTCAAAGAAGCGATTGAAAATAAAAACTCCAAGATCTGTCACTACATAGATCATATGATCCTCTAGCCCATAACCAATTTGTGGATGACACCTTGCTCATGGGTATCCCATCTACAAAGGAGGCATGATCCTTCATATCAGTTCTTGATAAACTCATGGAAGCCTATGGAAATTCCATTAATCAACTAAAATATCATATCTTCTTCTTCAACACTCCTTGTTCTATTCAATTTCATGTCTCCTACATCATAGGCTTTCCTAGGGGTTCCCATCCATCCAAATATCTAGGTGTACCCCTGTCAACTTCATGGATTCACAGTAGCTCTTCAAAATATCTTCTCTCTCATCTTAGTAAGAATTTATCCAGTTGGAATTTTCACCCTGTTAACTTTGCAATACTCCTAATCCTTCTCAAATATGCTCTTCATGATATATGGCTCTACCTTTTCTCGATCCTGGCGGCCCCAAAAATAATTTTAAGTGTCGTAAGAGGTCTACAAAGAAATTTGTCATGGAAGAGAGCCCAAGCTTAAAAAAATGGGCCCTTGTGGAATGAAATACATTATTCTTACCCAAGATTCATGGAGGGTTAGGACTACAAGATCCTGAAATTATTTCCAACACACTTGGAGAAAAACTTTGGTGGAAATGGATTCAACAAAAAGGAAAACTCTAGATTATACTCTCGAAACAAAAATATGTTGGTCAGTTTAGCTTAGTGGGAATCATCTGAATGATGAATCCTACTTTGGGCTCTGTTATCTGGAACTCGACATGTTAAAACAGATGGATCATACAACAACATAGTTTTTGGAAAATAAGAAATCGACATTCAACTCTCTTTTGTGAATATTATTGGCAACAACTACCATCCATTCAAATGGATCAAAGAGTCCTTCCATTGAAGCATCCCTTTAGATCACTCAAGGCCATCTTGTCAAATATTATTGGTCACATGTAACTATAAATTCAGATTGGAACATATGGCATATTGACCCTGATCACATACCCCTTAGGAGTTGATCCCATCTTTCTTCCTTAACTCAGTTATTGCATCTTAGAAAAATCAAAATATTAGCTAAGCTTGATGTTCTCAAATAAGGTTATTGTTTAGCTAGAAGATTCTCCTTAAAAGAAACTTACCACTTAGTCCCTCATCACCCAAACCTTCTAGCAAACGTTATATGGAAAAAAATATGGAAAGAAAAGATTTTGCCAAAAGTTGAAACCTTTCTTTGGTAGATCGCTCGTAGGAAAATTCTCACTTGGGATCATCTATGCAATAAAGGATTTCAGGGATCGGAAATCGACATTTAATTCCACCTAAGCAAAGAAACTATGGATCACCTTCTCAGTGACTGTTCCTTCCGCAACAATCTTTGGGACAGGGATTCCAAAGATTTTCGCCAATCAGATCAAGTTAGGGACTCCATGAAAGTCGCCATTGCATCCTAGAGGGATTCATGCTTCCAAAATCCAGTCCTCAATCGATTATGAAAACTTTTCCCAGGTTTTCTACTATGGGAGAAATGGAAAGAGAGAAATGGTTGAATCTTCAAGAATACATTCCATCCTCAAAACATTGTATGGAACTAGATCAAAAAAAATATGGAAGAGACTATCTTAAAATAAAATAGGAGCACTAAATATCTTCAATTCCATCCCCGAGAACAAGCCCTTCTCTCTGATTGGATTTCTCTTTCCCCTTCTCCCTTGATTGCCTCCCAGAACCCTCCTCCTTATCCTCCCTTGGGCTTTGTTAAACTGAATTTTGATGGGGCATCGAAAGGCAACTCGAGTCCCACCAATTTTGGAGGAATCTTCAGAGACAGTAGGGGAAACATCCTACACATCTATTCTAGCCACCATGGGATAAATTCTAACAATGTTGCGGAGTTGTGGGTCTTCATTCATGGCCTCTAAATTTCCATTGGCCTTCATTTCTACCAATTGGTGGTGGAAGGTGATTCCAAGATCATCATGCATATTTTTACCAAACTTCAATGGGGCTCCCCTCCCTCTAAACTCTCCTTCCATTGGCGTTTGGAACCCCTAATAAACAATCTAGCCAATATACTCCCAAGTCCCTCTAGCCTTGTTCCCTCTCATGTAAAATTATCAACCAATAAAGTTGTATATTTTCTCACTAATACAATCTATGATAACCCCTCAATATATTTAGATTATACATGGGAAGATATTCTTCTCTCTTTTCTCAACAAAACCTACCTAACTCTTGTGAAATATGATGTCCACTCCTCGAATGTGGTGTCCTCTTGCATGCATGATCATGTGGCTATCGTCGAATGTGTGGCACACATCCCAAGAGCCTTGGGAACCCCCTCATCTCCTCAAATCCTTCTAGATGTCCTTCCCTTCGTCACTCCAATAAACTCAACTCGGTTGGAATCTTCCACTTCCATAACTGATATGACATGGAGTCATGATGAGGAGGAATGTTTTGGGGATTGATATAGAGTTCCGGGTCTTCTGCATGATGAAGAGGATGAAACCATCATGTCGATGTAGGGAATTAGCTCACATCATGATCATGTTGCAGAATGAATTGATGCAGGACTTGATGCAAAGGACACACTAGCACAATCGACCTTGGATTTGGGGGACTTTTCCCATGAGGTAGATCATCATGGTTCTTCATAATAAATAAAGCCATGTTGTTAATCTCATTGGGGATATTATGGATATTTATGTTCCTATTTGTATCTCTTCAATTCCCAGTTTGGCTTTGTTGGATTTGGTTCTGAAATATTGAATGCTCTCAAATGGTTGGTTTGTCACTCTAATTGATTTTATTTTCCCTCCAATGGAAACTGGAGGTCGCAAACCTCGCTCTTCTGTTGTTGGTCCATATTGGGTTGGGCCATCTTGAGCAGCCAAGGAAATGTTGGATGTTGCAGAACACTATGAGCACTTCATGCCCGAGGAAGAAAAAATAGCCATGTCATCTCTAGAATCTTAATTTCACTTAGCCTGTGAGTTCAAGGAGAATGTTTAGGTCAATTTTCAAGTGGGTGGGGTGATTATGAAGCCGAGATGTTCCAAAACCAAGAATTCCAAGTTTTTTCACACCCTGGAATTATAGTGGCATGTGAATACAATGGAAGAACTTGGCATTCTACCCAAATATGAGGATTTTCGCCAGCTTAAGTGTAGGATGGAGATGATGGAGTACTAGAATGATTACTTGTTAAAGGTCGTGACTTGGTTGGCTCGCAAACATGGGGGAGTCTTCAAACCATGTGTTGTTAGTCCAAGCCTCAGTGCTTCTTCTATTGGTCCAAGATTTGGCGTTTCTTATACTGGTCTAGGCATTAGACCTTCCTCTACTATGGTTGGAATCCCTTCAAAAATGGAATCCCAGGTTCCTAAGGATCCCTAGAATATTTTTCTATGTTGTTTTAGTAGTTTTCCTTCATTTTTATCTAGTTCAATATCTAGCTTTGACCATTTTAGACTCTCTAAACCTATGTTAGAATTTATTGATAAGATATAGAAAGACATTTCATGCATGGTTTCTCCACATGGGTAGGGTATTTTTTATTTTTTACCCTGAGACACTATCAAGATCTCTTAGGACTCTAGAACTTGTTGATATTTTATTATAGAGACTGCAAATATTAATATAGTTAGTTTACCTAAAAAAAATGGATAGAATAATTCAAAAAAATAGATACGAAAAAGTATTGTGAAATATGAAAATGGTTAAGAAATTATAATACATGGGCACCAAAGAGAATCACTTCATTTCATGAATAATATATGAACACGACCATAATATACAACCTAAGTGGACCTAATGGTTAAGAACATGTGTTTCCTCCTAAGAGGTCACAAGCCTCTGTAGACTTTACCAGTTGGGAGGAGGGGGTCTCATACACCAATTTGATGTCTGGCTTATTATTATTATTATTATTATAATGTGTATTATGGTAATACATGATTTATTTTTTTTGTTTTTAAAGATATTTGTATTTTGTTATATTTATATAATTCTAATAAAATGGAATAGACTTTAAATAATATAAATATTTAAATTAACATAGAAATGTAGTTAGTTAAAATATAAGAAAACAAAACATTATTATTATACATTCTTCTCATTTCAATGGAAAGATTGTTTGAAAAAAAAAAACTCTTCAACTCTTCAATTTTTTCAATTTTCTTTGGGTGAAATGGTTACAAACAAATCAAAGCTATAGAAAATTACTCATTGGGTACAACATAAATTTTAAAGATTTATTTCATTAGAAAGTAAGCAATCAGGTAAGGAAACCAAATATGAACAGATAACAAGAAGCATAATATCAACTTTTATTTTTAAGGGATGAAGAATATGGTGGACTTGATTCATGACTTTGATATATTCATACATTTCTGCAAATTGCAGGCTATTTATACTTACCTATTTGCTGGATGGTAAGTATATATTCTTTCAAATATTCTTTTCACATTAAAATTCTCATTATAAGTTTATATTGTAAATAGTACTTCCACGTTAATAATATTATGACATATGTATCTTTAGTTTTTATGCGGTAGATAGGTGGTCTATTATGTTGTTTCAATTGAATAAATTTAATATAAAATAAGAAAATCTTTCAACAAATTGCTTATTTGATTTTATGCATATATATTATGATCAAAACATTTCATGATCTAGGTGGATATCAATGGTTACCCATCTCTTTCATTGAATCATCATGGTTCTCCATCTTGGTAGTTTTGGTCGACTTTCAGGTGAAGTAAACTTTTGGGGCCATTTTAAGGCCCTAAATGATGTTTTTTTCTCCATTTGGGGGCCTACAGTTTCTATGGAAAGATGAGGCCCTACAAATAATTGTACTTTTGAATTAGATCTTTCCAACAAGCTACCAAACTCCCAAAATTGAGATTCTATGCAAAAAGTTCACCCTCGAGGGGTTGGCAGATCAACTAACCATCTCACAACCCGAATTATTTTCGCGCTTCACCTGTTAGGGTCAGGGTATGGACCTTCATGGTTCTTTCATTATGTTAAAAGATCATTCTTGTGGCCCATTGTATTATCTTTTTGTGAATGAGCGTAGTTGACATCTCTTTCTCTTTAGAGATAAGCTATCACCATTCTAGCTAGTTTGTGTTTGACAATATTCTACTATTTTATTCATTAATAGAAATTGGGTTTGATTGTACTTTTATATCCTCTACTATATTTATATGTGTGTTTAATTTTGTTCTCAATATAATATGAATGAATGGTCTGGGGAAATATTCTCCTTGTTATTTCTCAATGCATGTCCTTGATGAGGTTCAGATATAGAGAGTTGTGTCATGAGACAGTTTCACTTGGGAACAACTTCTCTCACTAACCTAGGAAACCCCCAAGAAACCTCCCATGGAAGAAGAAAAGAGAGATTACGGAGTAGGATATCCTTTCTATATGTTTCTCAAGGAATCCCTCGTGTGATAGAGGAATGAGATGGTGGAAAATTTCACCCGGATCCTTTCACAACTACTTACGATAAGCGAGGAAACTTCAACAAGTAGCCATTTTAGAGGTGTGACACCCTTCAAGGTACAAGTTAACTTTGATATACCTTTATTTGAAGGTCCTATAGATTAAAATGATTTGGAGTAATCGATGAATCTATTAGAGGGGTATTACTCTAGTAAAAAAAATTGACTCTAGAAAGATCACCTTAGTTATGCTTAAACCCCCTCCCCATGTCAAAATTTGGTGGGAATTTTATTGGGAGATACATAAAAATGTATAATACCCTAGTTTTGAGTCCCATATGAAATAATGTATTTTGTTTATTTGATGAAAATCCGGAGTGCCCAAGCAATTAGAGAGGCCAATGTGTCTAGGAAATGTAATGCTATGATCATTATTAATAATAAAATACATCCTTGGTTGCAAGACAGACAAGGACAAGAGTTATAGGGGGTTATGATTCCATGAGAGAGTGTTCTTAAGGGGCTGAGTCATTTTATCATATTTTATTTACCCATAATTGTTTTAATGGAGATAAGGGGTTATATGAGCTTCTTGGGGGAAGGCCATGTGGTTCTTGATACCCAAGTAAATATATAAACCCATCTTGTGGGTTGTTTGGGGCTTCTTCTTATTCTTCTTATTCTTATTTTTCACTCACCCTTTTCATTCATTATTCCTTGTTTATACTCTCCATTCTGTTCATTTTTTCACTCATTCATTTGTGTTATTGGAATGGGACTGTCAGGGTGGATTATTGAGGAGGAAGCCATTTTTTGGCGGTTGTAGTAGTGACTGGTGTGCTTCAGCCATGAATTTGTTCTTGCATTCCTGAGATGCATTAGAATGTCCTAAAATTTATTCACAAATGTGATTCCTGAGAGTCCCAACATGGATATTCTCAACCAGATGCACTAGAGCTATGGAAGGAGGTGGCCAACCCGAGGGACTACATGGTAGAGAAGGGGGTCCATTCTCCTGGGTTGTGCAAGTTGGAGAGAAGAGAGTTGGTGTACATTGGATTGTTGTGTGTTGAGGAACCTATGAGAGCTTGAGTGCTGATTGGTTTGGGAGGCTTACTGACACCCTGGAAATGTCCTTGTGGATTCATAGCCCTGGCTCAAGGGTGACCTTCTGTTGAGACTTGGAACAACATTGTCTACGGTTGGGTGGAACGTCTTTGGTATGCAACCATTTGGTGAACCATTTTGATTAAGATAAATTCTCTCTGCCATGTGTTTCTCTATTGTATATTTATTTTTGATGTGTATGAATTATTGTCTCTGTGATTCGTATGTTATAACATGCATGATTGCTTCTTATTGCTATGCATGGCATGTTTAAACATTTTTTATATCGTAGAATGAATATTTATTATTGCATGTGTTGTTATCATGTTTCTTTCATGCTTATTTAATAACTAAATGGTATCAGAAGTCAAAAACAGTTTCAAACGAAGTTTTGAGGTAGTGTTCCCAGCCCGAGGGTGGTTGGGTACATTACATATTGGTATCAGAGCTTCTAGTTTAAACATCGGACTGGTATGATATAGAACTGTTGAACATGGTAGTGTTATTAAGAAAGAATATGTCTTTGAGATCCTAAATCTCAGGGAAAAGGACTGCCTTAAGTAAGTGCTATTGGGATCAAATTCCCAAAAGATCAACTGTAGAAACACCTTCAAAACTATGAGGAGAATCTTTTACAGTAGGGATGTTAGAAAATTAGTTGTCATTGATGTAAATCATGGCAAAGAGTATGTAGAAGAATGCACAAGAGGAAATAAAATCTCAAGAGAAAGAGAATTGTAGAAATCACGCAGAAGCCAGAGCACAGTGCAGATAGAGATCCTTTGTAAATGATCGTGAATCGTAACCATTAAATAGGGAGCTAGATAAACGAGAGCCGTAAGATCTAATTGAGAAATTTTGGGTAAAACCAAAGCCATCAGATCGAACCGATAGATCGTCAGTCGTTGATCGAGGCCAAGTACGAGATAACATAAGTTTTTGAACTCCGGAACATCACCACTTCGATGATTATTAGAGACAAGGCAGAGGCACAAAATCATGAAGTCGTGAAACCTCGAAATCCCACCAACCATTAGGTCGAGGTAAGAATTAAGGAGTGATGCGGGTCGTTAGATCAAGAGTAGAGGGATAGCGTAAGTTTCGGGACTCCCGAACTTCGCTACATCGACAATCACTAGAGAGTGGTAAAATTTGGGAAGTGCCAAAGCCACAAAGTTCCAAAGCTATGAAGTGTCTAAGGGCCATGAAGTGTCGAAGCCATGAAGTGTAAAGATGAAGTCAAGAAATCACGCAGGACGTCATATCTGGAGCGAAGGAATCCGGACTATATTTTTGGTTGATGACATGTCTTATGCCACATGGTAGGGGTGCCATATGGGGACACGTGTCACATGAATTTAGTTCCTTTTGGACCCCAATATGTCCATTTTTGAGTGACACGTGTCACACATACCATAGGTCCACATCACCATAGGTGACATCAACATTCCATGTCATCTCCAAGATTATGGCCTTCGAGAATGTCCAACTTCTTCTACCAGCAAAAGTGTAGAAGGCCGAAGTAACAAATTAATGTAGATCGTTGGATCAAGGAGGAACTTCGGGTGAAATATCGACCATCAGATCGAGTATAGTGGAAGGAAAGCATAAGAACTTCGACATATATAACTCTGGGGGAGTTGAACAACTTGAGAGTCATAGTATCTCGAAGTCCTAAAATAAATAAGAACCTTCCATATCAAAACTTGATTAAATCATAGTCGTTGGATTAAGAAAGTGGAAGGGTAGCGTAAGTGGAGATGTTAACCGACGGTAAGCAGTCATCACCACTCAATGACCACTTTGACAGGTATAAATCCAAAGGAGTTGAACACTTGAGAGTTGTAATATATCGGAGTCCCGGAGTGCCAAAGTCCTGAAATAAATAAGGACCGTTCATCTCAACACCTGATTAAGTCATGATCGTTGATTTTGTTGAAGCCTCCAGATGAGCCAGGATCGTCCAGTCAATGAGAGATGAAATATCAACAATCTGATCTACTAGTGGAGATAATATAAGTAATTTGGCGAAGTGTAATTCAAAACGTATTACCCTGGAATAATGTAAGAATGTTGAAGCCCATAGGACCTGGCTCCAACACCAGTCTTATGATAAGGTAAAGAGGTTGATCAAATTCTCAAACCGTCTCCCAGTATAAAGGAGGATCCGATGGTTTTATTTTAATCAACTGTTGAGACAAACAATTTGCGCATCTCAGCATGGTGGCATGTTAGCAACTTGTCCACCGCGCATCTTAATCCTGGGATGACACATCACCAAAGTAACTAATGGTCCAAATATAAAGACTGTAACCTACATAAAATTAATTATCAAGAAACTTCAATTTGCATTACGGATCGTCATCGTTGGATCTTATCTTGATCATGATCAATGGTGGTGGTTTCATTTGATACTCTTGCATCAATGGGAGAATAAAGAGAAAAGCACTAAAGGAATATCGGTTAGAGTGGATAAGCTCGTGGTTTCGAGTACCGGTCACAAGTAAAGTGGATTGAAGGAAGTGCCCATGAAAAATTTAAATTTTGTACCAGTTTAAAGATCTTGTGGAATAATTTGACAATATTAGCACACAACCATTCCATTGCCATTATAAGATCATGTTTGCACAAAAAGGGTAAAAGTGACTTTTTTAGGAATCCATAACTTTCAGCTGATAGATCAGATTGGGGCATGGGAATAGTCATTAGAAATATGATTCATAGGAGTATAACATTAAATTGTTATAATTTGGAGAATGATGATATATTTATTCATGAATTGAGCATAAAGAGGACATGTAGAATTGTTTGTTTTTATTTTATTTTATAATATGCATAATTCTAACAAAATGGTTGCTTGCACATTTTGCAGAATTAGGGAGTATAGCAATATGAGTTCAAGATAAGAATGCATATTCAAGAAATTAAGGAAGGAGAGGGAACCTTCGATCGTGATAAATAAGTCAAAGGTTAAAATATTAGTGTTGGTAATGTAGAGACATAATCAAATGGGAACAAGAGTAGAGGGAACAAGAAACCTTAATAAAGACTGTGAAAAGCCTGAAAATAGAAGTGCAGAGTTACAAAGTAGACAATGAGAGTTTGATGAGAGATAAAAAGTAGACATCACCCACCATGTTACTCAACAAGGAATTTTATACATATGACTACTTTGTAAGCAGTCCATAAGTGTCTCTTGTTAGGCACCAAAGAAGAAGGCATGAATTGGACAGTTTGCAAGGACAGTTGAGGAAACTTAAGTCACCATCCTTTGATAAAGAAAGATAAAGGGAATGTGATGTTGAATCATGAATACTTGGACTCTGGAGGTATTTTAAATTTAATAACTACTCCTCAAACTTAGAAGAAAGAATTACCAGATGTCATTTACATGGGAAAGTTGTTATGTGGTGGGATCAGTTGAACCAAGTTGAGCACATTAATGATAGAAGGATCACTTGGAAGCAGTTCAAGAAATATTTTCAAAAGGAGTACCTTTCATAGAAATTCTGTGAAAAGAAGATGCAAGATTTCTTTGAGCTAAGGTTGGGAAGCATGACCATGAGAAAATATGAGAAGAGGTTCTTCAAATTTTTGAAGTATATTGTAGGATTGATCAAATATGAAAAAGTGAAGATACAGAGGTTTTGAAGTGGACTGCTATCCTTTTATAAAGAGAATATTCAATATGATGATCCCAGGACATTGACTGAGAGCATTAGGAAGGATAATTATATGTATGAGCAAGGAAAGGGAAGATAATCCATGCAGAAAAATTGGAAGGATAAGAAGAAGAAAAAATATGATCAGAGGAGGAAGGGGTTAAAACCTCCTTTCAATAGAAACAACCCTAATAAAAATCAACAAGATCAGTCTGCTAAGGATGAATCCAAGAAAGAGGATTCCTTGGGGAAAAGAGGAAGACCACCAATCCAATGTTGGGGGTGCAAGGAAAGTCACTTATACAAGGATTGACCTCACAGAGGAGATGAACTGAAAACCATGCACAACATCCAAGAGGCTACAATAATGGAGGACATAGGAAAGATATATGAAACCTTAGAAGACCGACAATAAGAGTACCAATCCTATATGATTGAAGTTGAATGTAATATCATAAATCATCATGTTTCTATTTTAATTGATTCAGGAGAAATTCATTGTTATATTGATCCTAAAATAGTGGATAAACTACATTTGGAGAAAGGTAAGCTAGGAAAGTCAAGTTTCATTTAGCTAGCCACTGGAACCAAAAGAAGGATCAATGAGGCTGCCAGAAGTTGTCCAATAAATCTTAGTGGATTAAATACAATTGTTGATATGAATATCATCCCATTAGGATCTTATGACATCCTAATTGGAATGGATTGGTTGCACCAAAACGATGCCATCCTAGATTGTCATAATAAGACATTTACATGTCTTTATGAAGAAGGAAAATAGAGCACTATAAAAGGAATTCCAAGACCCATTTCTATAAGAGAGATTTCAACCTTACAACTGAAGGAATGTTTCAGGAAAGGATGTCAATTGTATGCAGCTCATGTGGAAGAATTGGAAAATATAGAAGGGCCAAGCCTTGAATATTTTCCAGTATTGCAAGAGTTTGAAAATGTATTCGAAGAAATACTAGGATTTTCACCAAACAAAGAGATTGATTTCTTTATTGATTTAGTACTGGGATTTTCCCTATTATCAAAAACACCTTACAGAATGAGTACACCTGAATTGAAATAATTACAAATGAATTTGGAATAGTTGTTGAAGAAAGGGTACATACATCCCAATGTTTCACCTTGGGGAGCACCAATACTCTCCGTTAAAAAGAAGGATGGAACATTGAGGATGTGTATAGACTTTAGACATATGAATAAATCCACTATGAAGAAAAAATAACCTCTACCCAAAATTGATGACCTCTTTTATCAGCTAAGAGGAGAAAATACATTTTCAAAGATAGACTTGAGATCCAGATACCATAAGGTAAGAATCAAGGAAGAAGACATCAATAAGACAAACTTCAGAACCAGGTTTGGACATTATGAGTTTGTAGCCATGCCATTTGGACTGACCAATGCACCAATTGTCTTTATGTGCTTAATGAATGACATATTCATAAATTATTTGGATAAGTTTGTCATTATGTTCTTGGATGACAAACTTATTTATTGTAAGTCTGAGGAAGAGCATGAACATCACTTGAGGTTCGTGTTACAAATATTGAGGGAACACCATATTTATTCCAAGATTTGTAAGTTTTCTTTTTACCAATACCAAATCTGTTGTTTGGTCATATCATTTCAGAACAAGGTATAACAATATCTCCTTAAAATATTGAAGCCATTAGAGGATGGCCAACACCCAAGAATGTTTCAGAAATCAGATCTTTTATGGGATTAGCCGGATACTACATGAGGTTTATAGTAGGCTTCTCTAATATTTCTCATCCCATAACTTATTTTCAAAAGAAAGCAATCAAATTTGAATGGACAACAGAGTGTGAAAAGAATTCTAATTTGTTGAAAGAATTGCTTACTAGTGCATCTATTTTAAAGATTGTTGACCCAAATGATAATTTTGTGGTATGTACATATGCATGCAAGGAAGGACTTGGTGGAGTCCTCACTCAAAATGGGCATGCCATTGGTTATAAGTCTAGAAAACACAAAGAACATAAGAGTAATTATTCCACACATGATTTGGATCTTGTTTCCATAGTTCATGCATTGAAGATGTGGAGGCATTATCTCATCGGAAAAAGATTTGAATTAATGATAGAGCATGGTGGTCTGAAATATATTTTTGAACAACCAACTTTGAATGCTAGGAAAACAAGATGGCTAGAATTTTTAAGTGAGTATGACTTTGACATCAAGCATATCAAGGGAAAAAAAGAAAAGTTGGTGATGCACTCAACAGAAGAGTACATCTCATGCATGGTACAATTGTTAGTATGCATCAATTGGATTTAAAGAGCACAATTTTAGATGCTGTTATAGATTAGCATTTCCTACAGGTAAAATAAATTTTACGGCAAGAAAACATACAATAGAAAATTAAAGAGTATGAGATTAACAAAGATGAATTACTTATGCATAACATAGAATTTATGTTCCTAGTTCCGAAGAACTTAGGATTTTGGTATTAAAATAAATGCATAGCATTCCATATGTCGGACATCTTAGTTAACAAAAAAAAATTGCAGCAGTACGAAGGAAATTATTTTGGCCAGGAATGAAGAAGGATGTTATTGATTACATTTCCATATGTATGGAATGTTAGAGAGTAAAAGTTGAGCATAGACACCCAACGGGTTTGCTTCAGTTGTTGTCAATTCCAAAGAAGAAATGGGAAGTGGTAACCATTGATTTTATAACTAAATTTCCCATGATAGTAAGACAACAAGATTCCATAATGGTAGTTGTGGATAAATTGACAAACGTTGTTCATTTTGTTCATGTGAAAATGAATCATACAAAAACTAATATTGCTGAAATTTACATGAGGGAAATTGCTAGGTTGAATGGGATACCCAAGGAAATTGTTTCAGACAGAGATACAAAGTTTACTTCAAATTTCTAAAGGGGAGTTTTTAAAGGATTTGGTGCAAATATGATTTTTATCACAACATAGCATCCACGGTTAGATGGGAATACAGAGAGAGTCAACCAAGTGATTAAAGACATGCTGAGAATGTATGTGATAGATAAACCATATAAGTGGAAGACTACTTGCATTTGGTTGAGTTCACCTATAATAATGGGTATCAAGCTTCATTGAAGATGATCCCATTCGATGATTTATATGGTAGAAAATGGAATACTCTAGTGACTTGGGAAAACCCATCAGACAAAGTAGTACTTGGGCCAAAATTGCTCAAGGACATGGAAGACCAGATGGTTAGAATTAAGAAGAATTATAGGCATCTCAAGATAGACATAAAATTTATGAAGATAAGAATAAGACAACTAGATAATTTAAAGTGCGGGAGAATGTTATTTTTAATGTGAATCCCAAGAAGATCTCATTGAAGTTGGGTATTTGTACAAAGCTAGCAGCCAGATTCTATGGTCCATTTGAGATATTGGACAGAATAGGGACAGTTTCATACATGTTTGCATTTCCTTCTTCCATGAATGTGCATAATGTATTTCATGTCTCTTTGTTGAAAAAATATATACATGATCTTAAGCATGTTATTGATTGGAATTTGATTCAGGTAGAGATAGACGGAGACATTCATGTCCAGTCAGTGTGCATATTGGACAAACAAGTCAAAATGCTCCAGAATAACATTATACAGCTGGTAAAAGTTCAATGGAACTACTACAGTCCTGAAGATGCTACTTGGGAGCATGAATATTCCATACAGACATAGTACCCATGACTTTTTGAATAATTTTTTAAATTTTTATTTTTATTTTGTATATGCACTGAGGAGAGTGCCAAAATAAAGGGGAGGGGAATATAATACCCTGGTTTTGAGTCCCCATATGAAATAATGTATTTTTTTAATTTGATGAAATTTCAGAGTGCCCAAATAATTAAAGAGTCCAATGTGCCTAGGAAATGTAATGCTATGATCATTAATAATAATAAAATACATTGTTGGATACAAGACAAACAAGGAAAAAAGTTATAGGGGGATATGATTCCGTGAGAGAGGGGGCTTAAGGGATAAGTCATTTTATCATATTTTATTTACCCATAATTTTTTTAATGGAGAGAAGGGGTTACATGAGCCTCTTGGGGGAAGGCCATGTGGTTCTTGATTTCCAAGTAAATATATAAACCCATATTGTGGGATGTTTAGGGGTTCTTCTTCTTCTTCACTCACCCTGTTCATTCATTATTCCTTGTTCACACTCTCCATTCTATTCATTTTTTCACTCATTCATTCTTATTATTGGAATGGGACTCTGGGGGTGAATTATTAAGGAGGAAGCCGTTGTTTTTTGGATGTAGAAGTGACTCGTGTCCTTCAACCATGAATGTTTTCTTGCATGCCTGAGATGCATTGGCATGTGCTAACATTTATTCCCAGTTGTGAGTCATGAGAGTCCCAGCATGGAGATTCTCAACCAGATGCACTAGAGCCATGGAAGGTGGTCGACATCCTGAGGGACTGTGTGGCAGAGAAGGGGTTCCATTCTCTTGGGTTGTGAAGGATGGAGAAAAGAGAGATGGTGTGCTTTGGATTTCTGTGTGTTGAGGAACCTGTGAGATCTTGAGTGATGACTGGTTTGGGAAGCTTAGTGACACCCCATAAGCTTCCTTGTGGATTCATAACTCTGGCTCAGGGGTGATCTACTGTTGAGACTTGGAACAACAATGTCTATGGTTGGGTGGAATGTCCTTGGTCTACAGCCAGTTCGTGAACCATTTTTATTAAGATAAGTGCTCGTTCCCATGTGTTTTTCTGTTGTATATTTATTTTCGTTGTGTATTAATTATTGTCTCTATGACTCGTATGATATAACATGAATTCTTGCTAGTTATTATTATGCATGGCATGTTTAAACATTATTTATACTGTAGCGTGAATCTTTATTATTGCATGTGTTGTTATCATGTTTCTTTCATGCTTCTTTAATAATTAAATGGTATCAAATTTTGAAATCAATTTCGAACATAGTTTTGAGGTATTGTGCCTGGCCCGAGGGTGGCTGGGTATGTTAGAAAACCAGGACCGCGGAGAAATAAAATAAAACAAATGCGGAAATAAAACACAGAAGATACACAATACAAGAGAGACACAAATTTACGTGGTTCACCCAGTGTGGGCTACGTCCACCAAAGAAATTGCTAGGTCCTTTCTTTATTATTATCCAACAAAATGAAGGGATACAACCTACAGCAAAACCCGTTGTAACTTGCTCTTCTTTCTCTCACAGTCTCCTCTCTCAGAATACAATACTCGCCAACATACATAGCCGCAATACATTTCCCTCATAAAAGAGGGTTGCCTTCTAGGGAAAAAAAACCTAACATAATCTCTATTGTTAGATCTGCGACCTTATAATGAATGGTCCAGATTTATAGTGAAATTACAATATACTTTTACAAGGCAATTTTTGCTTCGGGGGCTTCGCCCCCGAATGCCCGCTGGGGGCCTACTTGCCCCCAGAACCCCCAACCGGGGGGATAGCCCCCCCGGACCCCGCAAAGGGGGTACCCCCCCTCTGCACTCCCCTGCGTGGAAGAGTGTACATACTTCTGGGGTGTAAATACTTCATGGGGTATAAACACTGTTGAAAGTAAAAGACCTCTAAATCAGGAAGATAATCAGGCTCCACAACCAACAATCTCCCACTTGGAGACTGATCTCAGCAACCCCACCACTGTTGTATATGTTGGACTCTGAACCTTCTTGGACATGGAAAATTTCTCATCTTCATCTTCATTCTTGAAGACCAACTGAAACTAAGCAAGAACTCAGTTTCTCCCTGGTTACTCCCTTTGTCAACATGTCTACGAGATTCTGGCTAGTGTGTATCTTTTCCAGCTTCAATTTTCCATCTTCCAAGGTGGATCGTATGAAGTGGTACCTCAATTGTATATGCTTAGTATTCGAATGGAAGGTTGAGTTCTTTGCAAGGTGAATGACACTCTGACTGTCACAGTACAACCTGCTATTCTCCTGCTTCTTTCCCAATTCCTCCATAAACCTTTGTAACAAAATCATCTCTTTACTAGCCTCTATAGCAGCACCATACTCTGCCTCTATTGTTGAAAGTGAAACAACCTTTTGCAGTTTCGAAATCCAACTTACTGTTGTTCCACCTATAGTAAAAACATACCTTGTGGTGCTCCTCCTGTTGTCTTTATCACCTGCCATATCTGAGTCAACATATCCCTGTAGAAAAGTGTATGAACCTCCAAAACACAATGCATGTGTAGTAATACCTCTCAAATACTCGAGAATCCACTTTACTGCCTCCCAATGTTCTTTACCTGGATTGTTCATATACCTGCTCACAACTCCCACTGCATGTGCAATATCTGGTCTTGTGCAAACCATTGCATACATCAAGCTGCCAATTGCTGATGAATATGGGACC
>ML804489.1:119597-131041 GCA_009831015.1 Picea engelmannii
AGAGCCCTAACCTCATCATCAAAGTCAACTTTTACAGAACTTAGTTGATTAGTAACCGTATTAAATTCATTTAAATGATCTGCAACAAACCCACCTTCTGACATCTTCATATTAAATAATCTCTTCATTAGAAATACCTTATTGGATGCCGAGGGTTTTTCATATAATTTTTCCAACGTGTCCATCAAACCCTTCGTTGTATTTTCTTTCGAGATATTGAAAGCCACCAATGCAGTCAGGCTCAGCCGTATCATTCCTAGAGCCTTTCTGTCAAGAATCTCCCATTCTTCGTCCTTCATGGCCGCTAGCTTCTTTGCTACTCCGCTCAATGGTAGGAATAGATCCTTCTGATATAAATAATCTTCCATCTGCATCTTCCATAACTGGTAGTTTTGGCCATTAAATTTCTCAACCCTAAACTTTCCATCTTCCGACATTGCTCCCACTCGAACCAGGAACCCTCTTTTCCTGCGAGTTACCTTATGCTCTGATAACAGTTGTTAGAAAAACAGGACTATAGAGCAATAAAATAAAACAAATGTGGAAATAAAACACAGAAGATACACAATACAAGAGAGACACAGACTTACGTGGTTCACCCAATGTGGGCTACGTCCACCAGAGAAATTGCCAGGTCCTTTCTTTATTATTATCCAGCAAAATCAAGGGATACAACCTACAACAAAGCCTGTTGTAACTTCCTCTTCTTTATCTCATAGTCTCCTCTCTCAAAATACAATACTCGCCAACATACATAGCCGCAATACATTTCCCTCATAAAAGAGGGTTTCCTTCTAGGGAAAAAAACCCTAACATAATCTCTATCGTTAGATCTGCGACCTTATAATGAACGGTCCAGTTTTGCAATGAAATTACAATATAATTTTACAAGGCAATTTTTGCTTTGGGGGCTTCGCCCCCAAACCTCTGCTGGGGGCCCGCTTGTCCCCAGACCCCCTAGCCGGGGGGATAGCCCCCCCGGACCCCGCAGAGGGGGTACCCCCCCTCTGCACTCCCCCGCGTGGAAGAGTGTACATACTTCTGGGGTGTAAATACTTCATGGGGTATAAACACTGCTGAAAGTAAAAGACCTCTAAATCAGGAAGATAATCAGGCTCCACAACCAACAGGGTATGTTACATAGTTATAATTCTGTGGAAATCAGGAGATGAACCACTTGGGATACCTTTGTTGATACCTAATGTATAAGAACAAGTTAAACAACATGAAATTCAAGAGGCTTCCTAAAATTGCTTCAAATTCTAGTCGTAACCACCATCAACTCAACTGAGGATCGAATAAAGATGCCTAGTCTTGGATAAGCTATTAGGGAATCATGGAAGACACCATTTTGAAAAATAAGGATACTATTAAAAATATCATCAAATCAAAATTTAAGGAGAAAATGTGGTATGATAAAGGGTTAGAGGAAAAATGAAAATTATGGTATTATAAGTATATAATCAACCCTAATCTAGAATATCAAAATTATATCTATGTTTTGACAAGTGTAAAGAAAAAAGTAATCATTTCTAAGATAAGAAAAAAATCTCACAAGCTCCATAGTGAAACTAGGCGTTGGTCAATTTCTAAAATTCCATGGGATGAAATAATGTGTCACCTTTGTGACACTAATAAGCTTAAAGATGAAAAACACTTTCTCTTAGATTTTCCAGCCTATCCCTATATTAGATCTCAATTTCAAAATATTTGTCACACTACCAAGCTTCTATTGACCAAAATTTGGTCACCTATTGTCTGAACTTGATCTTTTAAAGACTATGGTTAAGTTTATGCATGAGTTGATTTACCATTTAGGAAATAAGAGAAGAAGAATATTTTAGTGAATGAATGTTATAGCCATCATAAAGAATGCATAACAAAAAGTAAACATTAAAAACAACAATCCATAACGCCAAAGATTGATAACAGAGTTTGGCACAAATTTTCCTACGTCTTTGGGCCTTTGTATTCATTGGGAGGCTTCTTATTAATCTTTAATGCTTAAAAAAAATACTAAGAAAGGCTTACATAATAGCTCTTGGAACCACCTTTTAGATATGCAACTTCTGGACAGAAACAAACATCACCAATGGTTGCAACAGGTATTTCTAAGACGTTTAAGTATGAACTCGCTATGCTTGGCTCGACATCTTGGGTTCTAGAGGCATTTTTCTATTCAGATACTTAGATGGAAAAACATAAGTTGTATTCAGACTCCCCTCGAAATTCTGCAACTTTTGAGTATAAAATCGACCTACTTCTGAACAGGCCCTCGAGACCTCCCCTCGGTCCAAATCCCAATGTTGCACCCTGTAAGATCCATATAGTCTCGAACTGCATGCCAAAATGTCCCTTGTCTTGATTTCTATGCCTATCTAAATAAGCCAGACTCTACCAAATTTATCGATAGTTAGCCAAAGTTAGTGGGATTTCGCCGGATTTGGAGGATTCCCACCAAATTTGGTGGTAACAACCAGATTTGGAGAAAACCCCCAAACCACTTTCAACTTCCAGAAGGTGCCACATGGAGCCTCCTCATTAGGACACATGTCACCTCATCATTGGCCCGAGCCACGTCAACATGCCATGTCAACCTACCCAGACAGTTTCCATGTCATCATCTGTACAGTGCCATGTCATCATTCATACAATGCCACATCATCATCCATATAGTGCCATGTCATTGTCTATAAATCCACATGTCACCTCCATACAGTGCCACATGTCACTTCTATATAGTGTCGTGTGTCACTTATGTATAATGCCACGGGTCATTTTTTTCTAGTCTAAATCACCCCTGAAAATACCAAAAATGAATAACATGTGGCATGTCCTGGTGTTGCCACATGTCATGATGATGTCATCATGATGTATGACTAACATCATCATGAAGTATAGCTGAGTTCATATTCCACATCAGTTGTACGACCTTTGACCAGTTGACTTTGACCTTTGACTTTTTCTATGTTTGGGAAAAAGTTCAGAACACGATAATTTCGCATGTGATGTCCATTTTTAGAAAAAAACACACTATCAGAATGAACATGATGAGCCCTATGAAATGGCGCTAGTTTCATCTGATTCTGCGAAATTTGAAATTTTGGCCTTCCTGGATCCATTTTGGATCATTCCTCCCCACTAAGACTTTTTGGTCCTCCAAAATGGTATTAACGAGTCATCAAGTGCGGGATAGGCCTCCCCACTTGTTCTTTGTCTTTAAAATCTGTCTTGGGCACCTACCGCATCATAATCAATTGTATAATAACCATGATAATTGAAAGCATATTGTTAGCCATTTGAACTCATTCACATCTAAATGAATCCACTACCATCCATGTAGAAAACATTAGCATCGATAACATCAGAAATATGACTGAAAATGAACCAATATGTTTGACTTGCCTAGAAGACATTAACTTATTTTGAAGCAAAGTATGATTGAACTCCCACCCTACATCCATATCATGTTAATGCTTAATATCAATTGCTTTACTTGGCACAATTATAAGTGTATTTCTTGCATAAGTTGCCTTCTTTAATTGTTCCATTGTTTTAAGAGATTGATTTTCTTTTATATGATGAGCATGTACGTCATATTCTACCCCTTCTTTAGTTAAGTGATATCGATTATGTCCCCTATAGAGAATTTATTTGCGATGATATAAATAAGGGCTACCTAATACCATTCCACATGTTTATAGCAGAACCACATCACATGTTACTTCATCCACATACTTAGATGTAATTGCAAACTTTTTGATACATTTCTTTGTATAATCAATTTGTGATATTTGCTTATCCAATTAAGTGAATAGGGTTTGTGATGCATCTTATTGTTTAATCCCAATTTTTTAACCTCTTCTTCTGAAATTAAGTTAGATTGAGATCCACTATCTATCAATCTATTTATCTTAGTATGTTTCATAAAGGCACTTATATGAAACAATTTACTTCTTGAATGAAAACCATCACCAATTTTACTTGTCAAACCAATTGTTGTAATATTAGACTCATCACCTGAATCTAATCCCAAGTTTTTTGGTCATTTTGTTTTTGCAACTTTTTTCCTCCCTTTCCTTTCTTTGAACCACTTTGGTCACTTCTCTAGGTGCAATTTCCAACAATGCTCATCATCATTCCCTTCTTTCTGGCAATGCTTGCAAGAGAGCTTCCCTTCTTTCACTGTCGCTGAATTTGCGTTCTTCCCATTCCATTTTCCCTTTTCATCTTTCTTTGAAGATGATTCCCCTAATACACTAACTCCAGTTTTTCTTATTTCAATATATGTTGCTTGGACAGATACCTCATCAAGATTATTAAGTCCAAACATGAATATAATATTATGAATATAAGCAAGCAAACCTCCTATATAGTTCATAATATTTTCTGTGTAGTTAATGGAACATCTAACATCAAATCTGTGTTACGAAATTCATCTGTATATTCTTGCACCGACTGTCCTTTCCTTAAATTAAGACTTTTCCATTCAATTAAATCATTTTCCTTATATCCCAATGGATAGAAATGTTTTCTAAGTGCGGAAATAAAATCATGCCATTATGGAAAAATATTACCAACTTGATGAGTTCCATGTTGCATCTTACTTTGCCACCAAATGATATTTGTGCCTTCAATATGAAGCAATGCCAATCTGATTTTTGATGCATCATCTTTGATTTGTTGCACATTACAATATACATCCATCTGTCTAACCTAGTTATCAAGTTTCTCAGCATTAACTTTGCCATCATACATAGGTAAAAAAAACTTTATATCAAGTTTAATTAATGACATATTAGGCCTATGTTTATGAGAAAGTTTTCTTAAAGAAGTAGTATTCAAACTTGTACTTGAAAAAGAAGAAGATGGAGATGAAGGAGGTGAAGGAAGAGGTTTTGGAAGGTCCTTTCCTTCTTCAATTTTGACTTGTTTTGAAGATTCTATTTGAAAAGGTCTCTTCCATTATAGGTAATCATCATACAACACTTTTACCATGTCTGACATGGTGAAGAAATTCTTTTGAAACTCTCTTTTGTTTTGAAAAATTCCTTCTTTCGATGCCATTTTCTCACTTTGATATGTCATCTTTCTTGATCCAATTTGAGGATCTCCTTCTACTATCTCTCCTTCGCCATGACTTAGCTTTTCCTTGGTAATCATGCAAACTCAAAAAACCAACTGTCAACCTTCTCTGATACCACTTGATCCAAAATTGATCTTTTAAATACTATGGTTAAGTTTATGCATGAGTTGATTTACCATTTAGGAATTAAGAGAAGAAGAATATTTTAGTGAATGAATGTTGCAACCATCATAAAGAAAACAGAAAAAAAAGTAAACATTAGGAACAAAAAACCGTAGCGCCAAAGATTGATAATGGAGTTCAACAAAATTTTCTTACGTCTTCGGGCCTTTGTCTTCAATGGGAGTCTTCTTATTAATCTTTAATGCTTAAAAACAATACCAAGGAAGGATTACATAACAACTCCTGAAACCACCTTTCAAATCTGCAACTTCTAGACAGAAACATACATCACCAATGGTTGCAACAAGTACTTCTGAGACTTTTGAGTATCAAATCGGATATGCTTGGCTCGACATCTTGGGCTCTAGATTCAATTTTCAGTTCGGATACTCGGATGCAAAAAAAGGAAGCCATATTCAGACTCCCCTAGAAATTCTGCAACTTTTGAGTATAAAATCGACCTACTTATGAAGAGGCCTTCGTCATAAATCCAAATGCTACACCTTGCCAGATCCATACAATCCATATAGTCTCGAAATACATGCCAAAAACTCCCTTGTCTCAATTTCCATGCCCATCTAAATTTTTCATACTTTTCCAAATTTAGCTACAGTTAGCCAAACTTAGCGGCATTTCGCTAGACTGGGAGGATTCCAGCCAGATTTGGTGGTAATCGCCAGATTTGGCATAAAATTCCAAACCACTTTGACCTTACAGAAGGTTCCATGTGGTTCCTCCTCATTAGGCCATATGTCACTGCATCATTGGGCAGAGCCACGTCAGCATGCCCAATCAACTACCACATCATCATCCGTACAGTGCCACATCATTTTCCATACAGTTCCACGTCATCATCCATAGAGTTCCATGTCATCATCTGTATAGTGCCACATCATCTTCCATAACACCACATGTCACTTACGTATAGTGCAACATGTCACTTCCATACAGTGCCACATGTCAATTTTTTGCTGGTCCAAATCACCCCTGAAAATGCCAAAAATGACTGACACATGGCACATCCTGGTGCTTCCACATGTCATTCTGAAATGAGCATGACATACTGCTAACTTTATCTTCCATGTCAATTGTACAACCTTTGACCAGTTGACTTTAACCTTTGACGTTTTCCTGTTTAGGAAAAAGTTCATAATGTGATAACTTTCACATACAGTGTCCATTTTCGGAAAAAAAACATACTGAAGGAATATACACGATGAGACCTATGCAATGGAGTTGGTTTCATCTGATTATGAGAACTTTTAAATTTTGGCCTTCCTCGATCCATTTTGGATCACCTATATGTTCCCGCTCCTGGAATAATAATAAAAAGTAATGATATAGGAAGATCAAAATGTTTTAAATCTTGTAAGTTCACTGCATCTCCCTCAGTCTCAAATTCACCTTGCATTTTTCTTATTGAAAATCCTAGTTCGTATTCTCAAGATATCGAGGTTTAAAGTTTAAGCAGTGAAAAGGTGCTTCTTCAACATGCAAAAAAGTTAAATTTTCTTGGAATTGAGAACTCTTGGAACCATGAATTGTTTTAGAATCATGTTTATTTCTTGGTACACACAATTCTTTACTTAGTTCATTAACTCTCTTCCACTCATCCCACACTCAAAATTATTTTCAAAATCTCCACTCTCCTATTTTCGAAATCTGCACTCTCCTTATATCTCCTCTCCTCTCCTATTTTACAACTCTTCTATACTTAGATTTTATTTCGATTTATTTCCATCACACATATCCTCTCTTCTTTCATACTCTACACTTAAAATTTTATCAACATCTCTCTCTCTCTCTCTCTCTCTCTCTCTCTCTCTCTCTCTATACTTAAATTCACTTCACTTCACCCTTACTCACATTTTCTATACTTAAAATTTCTCTCATCAGGTTCATGGGTTGGCTAACCCTCACCTCACCCCCTCTCCCTCTCCCTCTCCACTCCATTATCCCTTATCCTCCCATACTTAGCCATATTTAAAACTCTCATCCCACACCCCCTCACCCTCTCCATTCTCCCTATCTTTTATCCTCTCATACTTATCCATATTTCAAGCTATGGAAGGAAAAAACTCGCAGACACACTCCCCCACCCCTTCCCCTCACCTTCCTCACTCCACGAATCCGCTAGTTTGTTGCCTGCAAAATACCCTTCCCCACCTCACCCTACATCATTTAATAAATCCTCTACCCCTATTTATCCCCCCTCACTCTGCTTCCTACATCCTCCCCCCCCAACCCTCTCACTTATGACACCTACAAACTCCCCTCTCCTCCCACTTACACTCCCAGTCACTCCCTCTTTCATCCTTATATGTTAACCTTTTTTTTTTAATTTATTTAATTTCCAAACCAATAAGATCCTTCCACATGGAAAACTATGAAGAATATGACAAGTGGCAACATATGGATGGTTCCATATGGCCTCCCATGATTGAATGACCTGGAAACCTATGGAGGAGTGACATGTGGCATCTTACAACTTGCCCGACATGGCAGTTAACGAGTGGTGACACATGGAAACTTATGAGAGGAGACACATGGAACATTACTCTTGGATGAAACGTGGTGACATTTTCTTGGATGATTTATTATGCTGAATGGACATACCATTGGATTCTAACTGGGATAATTTTGGTCAAAATAGTTATTATTTAATCATTTTTTTAAGGGGAAGTTGAATCCTCCAAAGCTCCATAAGATTCTCTATTTTGTTTCGCATTAAGTGTAAGATACACTTAATATTATATGATATTAAAATTCATGTAATCCAATGCATGTGGGATAATACTTTACCAAAAAAAATTGAATTTTCAACGAGGAGCATGAAATTCATCTAAGGGCCCACATTTTCCCAACAATTTTGATCGACAGTGGTTGAGTCACAATTTTCCAAAGGCCATAACATGAGCTCTGGGTGTCAGATTCATGCAAACATTATATAGTTTGAAATGTATTTCAATGAAGAAGATGAGAGTATAGGTTTCAAGGGATGAAAGTTTCTATAATTTTCATAGAAATTAAAATATCATTCAGCTTCATTTTTAATGGGGCTTTGTGACAACTCAACTTCATGAGCTCATATCTTGATATCATGGTGACGAATTTGGGAAAAAATTATATCGTTGGAAAGATAAGATGATGAATATCACATATGTAGTGGTTTCCATGGCTAAACGGTTGACTGTCACTTCCATAAAATTAAAACACAGTCCCCCTTTTTAAAAGGGGAATTAATTGAATTTTGAAAAATAAAAGTTTATTTAAAAAAAATTATTAAAAAAGGAAAGGGACCCATTTTGAATATGCCTATATTAATGATGTAATTTATTTAATGATTACTTAATGAGGTTTTAATTAAAAATAATACTTCAGTAAAATAATTCTACGGGAAATCCAGGAGAGGAAAAACCCTAACTATTCAAGTAGTTTGAAGAGCTCATTTTAAAAAGAGAAGAAGGGCTTCATCAAGGGTTCCAAGAATAAGAAATATCAAAGGGGAAGGGAATAATATCAAAGGAATAAGAAGGTACAACCATGAATACACAAACAAGCTTCTAGTCAAGGAAAATAAATCTCCATCTTCTTCTCTCTTTCTATTCTTCTACACCATTTCTCATAGATTTATGCTCGAGTCTCTGAATTTGGGACAAGGCCGAGTTCTTGAGTGTTCTTCTTGTATTATTCAAAAATATTTTTCTTGTATGATCATGGAGTATCTATAGCCATATACATTACTGTCAAACCTTTTGTAATGGAGAACATTTTTCATGTATAAAATCCACAAGGAATTTCTTCGGGGTTGATTTCGATTGTATCATGTAACTTTGAGTCTTAGGTATGAGGTATTTGAGATTGACCCGTCAAATTATTTTTTGATCTTGATAGTAGTACTCTTTTAAAATTATTTGAGATGATCAAATTATTATCTCCTATTTATTGTGAAGAAGACATGGATGCATTTATATATGACTAAGAAGATTGTGCATGTGATGTTGACCACAAAGAAATTATGATGTTTAAGACCTCCTTCAATCTTTTCTTATTTTAAAGATCTTGTTGCACATGAACATTAGATATGGTTATTGAAGACCATTTCATTAAATAAATTCAAGAAATAAAGATCTTAGAGAGTTTGTTTCCTTATAATTCTCCTAATCCAAGATATCATAGATATATATTTCAGCCAAAGAGGAGTACCAACTCTCTAAAAATGTAGGAGGATTCATATCCTCATTAGGTTTTCATTTTGGTTGTGATGAATTAAAGCGTCAACATTTTTAGCGACCATGTTGGGGAACCATTTGTTCTCAATATATTTGAGGCCCTACTTCATGTTTGATTGGGAAACCAAAATCTCTATGGTTCAAAGCTTCGAAAGAAAATTCAAAAAGATTGTTTCTTTTTTTAGATGAAATGGATTTATAAAAGGATTATTGAAAGATGTACTTTTTTTATAATTTCAAAAAGACCCAAGAAGCACAGAAGATTCAGGAGAATTAACTCCATGGCAACTCCATTGGAAAGACTCAAATGAAGGATTTCATTCATGTCATGATGCTCCTTTAAATTCTTCATCAACCCCATCAATGGATTTACAAGACTCAACAAAAGGGAGAAATACCCAAAGAAGGAAGTGATTTCACAAAACCCCTTTAAGTCTACCGGAAGTAGATTTTCAAATGCCCAATATTTCTATTGAAATTTTTTCTACATTCTTTGGGGATGCTTCATAAGATGCAGAGAAACGATTGTTTAATTTAAAAGTACATGTCATGATTTCAACCTCCCTGAAGACAATGTTACATGTAGATTAGTTTTACAAACTCTGCAAGGGAATTCTCTTGAATGGTATAGCTCATTAATACCTAACTCTATTACTAGTTGGGATGTGTTAGAAGAATCATTTGCATAAAATTTCATCGCAAGAGTGCATTCATATGTTTTTTTTTATGCTTCAAATGCTATAGCCCACTCACCCTCTCCCATATGGACACAAGAAAATGAAATGAATGATTTGGAAGAAGAATATAATCAAATTGGAAGATTTTTCTGAATCTAAGCACATGCATGAAAATGAAAATAAGAATTCTGATTTGCAAGAACAAGATTTCAGCCTCTCATACACTCCATATGAAGATATTTTAAGCAACAAGTTTGAGAATGAAATTGAGGAGCCTCCACCAAATACACCGGAAGATTTCAACCTTGTAATAGATGATGAAAATCCTCAAGATATTTGGCAGCAAGAACAATTGGTGGAAGAAATGAATCTTGCGAAAAATGATGAACAAGATGGCCATTACATGAAGGAAAAGTATTTTCAATACATTGTTGATGAATCAAGAATATTGTACATGGAAAATGATAAGGAGAGAAATGAAAGAATGTTATGATTGGAAACTCTCCATCCAATCAATGACAATTATATTTTTGAACAACGAAGAATTGATTTCATTGAATTATGGTTCCAAGGAATTGTTGGAGAAGCAATGAAATCAGGTCCTTAGTGCACCCTGTTCAATTTTTCTCTAGTACACATAGAGAGTTCCCCTGACTCATTGGTACAAGTCCCAATATGTTTCAAATTTTTGGAGTTCATTCTAAAGATCAAGTCAATGCTTGAATGGCTCCATTGGAAATCTACATATACCTAAGGTGCCTCTTTCTTCCAAGTAATATAGAGTAGGTAGATCATGTATGTACATATTTTGTTTCTTCAGTTCAAGGTTTTTACAATAAAGCAATCTTTATACTGAAATTTGAAGATAACTCCATGAAAGAGGAAGAATTACATGAATCTATTTTAAATATGAATCCATAGACCAATGGATAAGGTAACTGGTCTTGATATTCATGAGTTCTCAACAACCCAAAGCGAGTTACTACCCCACAGTTGGAGTCAGTTGTTGACCAAAATTTGATTACCTATATCTTCCCTCTCTTCGAATAATAAAAAGAAATGATGATATCAAAAGATGAAAAATTTTGAACGTTTATAAGTTCATTGCATATCCCTCAATATCAACTTCACAACACATTTTTCAAATTGAAAATATGAGTTCGTATGCTCAAGATATCTAGGTTTAAATTTTAAACAGTGAAAAGGCGCTTCTTCAACGTGTGAAAAAAGTTAAATTTTCTTGGAATTGAGAACTCTTGGAAACATTGATTGTCTCAGAATCATGTT
>ML804490.1:0-20769 GCA_009831015.1 Picea engelmannii
TGGTATATGGTTGATGTACATGGTTTGGTGGTGGTTTTGGTATCCATGTGAGTGGATTTGGTTATAGTTGGTTGATGATGATATATTAGTGATGGTGACAGTGACAGTGATAGGTTGGATGATTGGTTGATCATTAATGACAAGTTTATGTGACAGTGGTAGTCACAGGTTGATGTGACAGTGAGAGTGACAGGTTGGTTGATGTGACAGTGACAGTGGCAGTTACAGGTTGATCAATGGTAGTGACAATGAGTCTATACTTATATTTCATGGCGATAGAATGGGGCAAGGAAAGGGGGTTGTAGCATCCTTTCGGTTGGTTCCAGAGAACTCGGGGAGTTGGTGGTTTGTTCAGGTTGGTGCCTATAAATCAGGGGGTCGTAGCCTCCTTACGGTTGATGCCGAAGAACTTAGGGAGTTGGTGCTTCCTTCAGGTTGGTGTCTCTAAATCAGGGAGTTGGTGTCTCCTTCCAGTTGGTGCTAAACAATTTGGAAGTTGGTACTTCCTATGAATGTATTCTTGATATATATAAGAAATCATTCCGTGGTTTTCTCCCATTTGGGTTTCCACATAAATTCTGTTGTACTGTGTATCTAATGTGATATTTTTGAATTGTACTACTTATGGTTATATGCTCATGATATATTGAATGAAACCATAAATGATATACTTTTGATAAAGTTGAAGATTATATATTGTGATTGAAAGTGGTAAAAAGTGCTCATACTGATTCACCCNTAGTATCAGAGAAGGTCCTTCAAGAAATCAGTTTAACTACTGGAAGGTAGATCATGAATGTCATGGATAATGTATACAGAGCTAATGGAATACTGTGGTTTGATGGTCAGATTGGTATGAAGTATGAGATGTGGAACAAAAAGATGAGAGTATTTTTACATGCATAGGGGTATGATGTTTGGCACTTAGTTGTTACATGATACACCGGTTCAAAGAAACCAAAGACTGCATCCAAGAAGGAATTGAAAAGAAACACCAAAATGCAAATGGATTTCATCTTGGAAGGATTATGTGATTCAGTAAAAGATAAAGTGGGACAATGTTCATCAACCAAAGAACTTTGGGATAAGCTACATAATCTATGCTTTACGCAATCCCATTCTACTGCAGAGCTGAAACATGCCAATCAGAATAAAGAAGACGAAGAATATGTTGAGTTAGTATGGGAAGAAAGAATCTCATCAGGTCATACAGATTTTGAAGAAGAAGATTATGAGAGACATAACCAGTGCTTTAGACAAGCTGGTCAAAGAAAGATAGAAAAACAAGTCAGTCGAGGAAGAATTGATCAATATAAAAAGGGACTCTCAAAATCCCAACTTTGAAGAAGTCCAACATATGATTACAAACCTAAAAGTTCAAGTAGGAGAAGCCAGAAGAATTGATGAAGCATGCAAAATTCAGTTGGAAGAAAGACAATTTTTGGAAGCAGAAACAGTAGCACAAAGAAAGGAAGCAAAGAAGAGAGAAAACATTTTGACTAGCCATCTCAAGGAAATATCCGAGGAATTAAATAAACTTGAAGTAGAATTCAGTCAATAAGAAAGAAGACTTGAAGAAGAAATTGTCTCCTTGAAGAAGCAAAGAGAAAGGAAGAAGTAATGAAGATCCAGATGATGAAGAAAGAAGAAGAATGTGATAAGCTTGAATAAGAAATTGTTACATTAAGAGTTAAAGTTTTCAAGCTTAGTAAGAACATTGAAGAGAGAGAAAGATCCACATCATCAGTAAAGAAAGCTGAAGATAAATTTTACAGGTTGCTAGAAATAAATAATGAAGAGAAGACTAAGAGTTATTTAGAAGTCATCAAAGGCCCTACTAAGAAGGAAGAATGTGATCCCACAAAGAATAACATTCCAGAAATGAAGAAAAATCAAGAAGAAGATTACAAAAGAGACATATATCAAAGAAGACCCTCCACTTTCAGGTATCAAAGAAGCTTCAATCATTGTGAAGGAAACAACAGAAGAGAAGACCATGATCAGCCAAGGGATGAATTCAGAAGGACTACATCACAAATAAGATCATTCACTCCCAGGTATGAAAGTTTCTTTTATGGTCATTTTTTTATTTGTACCAACTTTGGACATAAAGCTACAAATTGCAGAGCTTACGGAAGAAATGGTCAAGCAAGAAATGTATATGTGACTCCATATAATATTGGATGTTACAAATGCCATAACTATGGACATATAGCTCGTGATTGTAGAAGCATGACATATACTTCTATGAAAGAGAACACTAATATAATCAGGTATAAGAAGGTTTGGAAAATAAAACAAGAACATGTAAAGGAAAAAAAATAAATGAAGGACACCCAAAAGTCATACTCTTAGGATTGGAAATAGTACGAGATCAAGAAAAATCTATAGGTGATGCAGGAGCATAGGCTCAGGGAAAACGAGTTCATTCATGACTTGATCAAGGTCAAGAAAATCAGAGAAGACCTAGAGTCTCACATAAATGTAATTTCTTTATTTTCATTAAAGAGTTGAAAAATGGATAAGGATTCTAGATCCTTTCCACTTGTAAAAGATAAGATAGGGTTTGCAATGAGTCAATGATGACTCGTAGGGGTCAGTTGAGTTTATGAAGGACTCTGCTCCTTAATCATAGGATCTGGAAACATAAATCCATTGTAAATAAATACAGTCTTTAGTATTTTGAATAGGGAGCTTAATTTAGTCTAATATGGCCGAGTCTAGATGAGGGTTAGCTCACAGAGCTCGAGGAGAGCAAGGGGATACATAGTAGAGTTTAGAGTCGAGGAAGGAAATTAGGCGTGATGTAAAAGATTACATACAGTGAATGATTAAATTTCCTCTCTACTGTGCAAATTCTTGATCTGTTGCTTACTCTATTCATCAAAATATTCTTGATACGCCTGTCATTATAGGTTAAACGAATGAAATCGATTAATTTCATTAAAGGAGCATCGGTTAAGTAATCGTGAAATAAACTATGAATTCGAGAATCAATTGAAATCTGAATATTCGTTAAGGTTCTGTTATGTGAGATTTTGTTTAATCTCTTGTTCTGAACAGACATAATAGACATGAAGAGGTAGTGAAATTTTGTAAGGATGTATTGTGTCGTAAGTCTCTTGAATTCAGGACTGTTTTGCATGATGAAGTGAATGCACCAATCCATGATGTAGACCTGGTCATTACAATTGGCGGGGATGGAACACTTTTGAACGCTAGTCACTATATGGACAGTTCAGTTCCAGTTTTTGGAGTAAATCCAGACCCTACACGGATTACAGAAGTTGAGGAGAAGTTGGATGCATTTGATGCAACAAGAAGTACTGGTTATTTGTGTGCTTCTACGACAGAATATTTTGAGCAGGGTATTGGCAATCTAGTAGACAGACGGTCAAGAGTTGAGATTGATAATCCAGATCGTAGCGGAAACCTGAGGTTCAAATTTCGAGGGCATTTCTCATTTTTCGTTGGGAGCTATGTGTCCGCCGATGTATGGGAGCGGAAAATGCAAGAAAGATACAATCCGTACGGTAAGTCATTTCCGTTGGGTTTTAAGCTAAAGAGAAGTGTTAAACTCGCTAAGAAGAGAAGTCTCGTTGATTTTAATAGAAATGCTATCATAATGCCAGATTACTACTTTTAGTTCTGTCACCAAATTAAATTGGAAATTAGAGAAGTTTTAAAAAGAATGCTGAAGGACCACATTCAAGGTAGATTCCAGTACAGAAAATTGTGGAATCGAGGATCTGCTTCGACATAGCAGGGTGTGCCTGCATTAATAGGAAAAAAGGAAGATGTCAGATACATGAAAGTTTGGAGAAGAAATGAAAAACAAGAAGAATATGTGAATGAAAACTAGGTCCCAAAGATCGTACTCACAAGATTTGCAGTAATGCGAGATCATGATGAATCCACAGGAAAAGAGGAAGAGGTCATAATTTAGAAAGAGGATGATGATGAATCCACAGACGAAGAGGACTATTACTCCACACTAAAGCGGTTATTTTTTTGAGCCATCCGGCTTAGATACTCCCAGTAAATATGAATATTGAAGAGGGGGAGTCTAAGCAACAACTCTATAGATCATAGAACTATCTTTCGAGCAGTTTGAAGTATTTGTAGTTATTGGACAGGCAGTTTTAGAGTCACAGAGATTCATTGTATAGAGGATTCCAGGAATGCATTCAGACGGTGACATATTCGGTACAAATTGTTGCAAACATGTAGAGTCTGATTTGGAAAATTAAGAAGACAGCTTGAGAAGCTGGAATATGTTGTAATTAACATATGGGTCAACATTGTATACAATTGAGTAGCAGAGTCATGAGAAGTTTATGACATATGGAGAGAGATGGATTCATGAGAGCTTTGATAGGTCTAAACAAATACATGATAGTGGATGAAAGCATAGTAACAATTGGAATAATTGGAATCAATGGAATCAACGAACAAGTGGAGTCGGGAAGGAAAGCAGTAAAAGGCACAACAAAAGCTATATCGTTAGAAGAAGGTATGGTCATTAATGTGAACTTGACAATCCATGAATACTTGAAGTAAAGTAACTTTGAATGCTTTTTATATATGTCAGTGAATTACATGAGGAAGCACCAATGGAAAAAGAACACCAGAAGAGAGGAAAGAAAGCATATATAGGAAATCCCACATTGATCTACATGCCATCTTGCAGAAAAGTCAAGGGAGAGAAATTATCAGAGGAAGAGATCAGGAAATAAGATTAGAAATGGGGAGCACATCAAGTCAGAGAAAGATTGTTCAAAGAAGGTATATTTTCAGGGGGAGTTATCCTTTTTACCCATAATGTCAAAGGAGGAGAAAGAGAAATATTAGAAGCATGAAGACAGGGGGAGAAACCCCAAAGGGAGATGCACTTTTCCATTGATGTCAAAGGGGGAGAGAAACATGAGGATAGAAAGATTAGAATCATTTTTCATAGGTAGAGTATGAGTGTTGGAGTATGAGTGTTTCCATCAATGCCTAGCCCGAATATTGACCCGCCACCTTCTGATCGTCTTGGGTCTCAGGGCTAGTAGGCATGGACTTGGAGGGATAAAGAAGAGGAAGAATCTAATGTGGATTGAAACTGAAAGAGTTACCACCCTTGTCAAACCACTTGACCCTACAACCCCAAACTAAGGCTTCCTCCTTGTTAGGATTCTTGATTTTCTCTACTGGGTGATGGATTAGTGAACCTGTCACTCCCCTTTTCCTGCCCCTGCCAATGGAATTAGAAATATTTGGGTGTGGCTCTATTAGTTTCATATATCTGCTAACTCTACGTGATCTATCATGTTCTCGTCGTCACAACATGGTGATTCATGGAGGAATAGGATTCACAGATATATAGAGCACAATGTTATCAGACCAGAGCCAACAATGACAACCATAATGACGGGTTTGGGAAAAACATTCCAAGAATTAAACATTCCAAATGGTGTCTTGAAGTCCTTTCGTTGTTGCATGCACTCGGGTGATTGGTTATTGCCTCTTTAACTCCCAAGTACCTGGTAATATTCCTCATGGCGTCAACATATCACCCCTCTAGCTTCTTGTACCATATCCTCTACTACATAATTGTGTGATAGATTGCATCCAGACCGGGAAATGAAGGCAAGGTCATGTCATCCTAAGTTCCTAGAGACTCAAGATACCAAATGGCTCGATCTCCGTTCCCATAATTAATGTGCATTCTAACTGTATTAAACCCCATACAGGGTGGTTGTGTGAATTGTTATTGAAGGTGTTCGTCCTTTGTTGGAATACCTATGTTGTCAAACATGGTATTAGAGTGCATTTGAAGACCCAATCCCTTTTAGATCAAGATCTTGAAGTTGTGTTTTCACATATCTAGTTTCTATTTTTTCCATACATTTATGGTCCGAGAGGACTATTCCATTTAACGCAAAGCACTCATTTCAGTTAAGAACTCTTTTCGTTTCACTCGAAAATGTTTATGTTTTCCCAATATATGGCTATTTTAGTCAGATCCGAAGGTATAAAGCCTGAATATTCCCTTTTTAAATGTTTACAGAGATAATATTTTGTTTTTTGTTTTTTGTTTCTAGGTTGCTATTATTTCTAGTTTGTGTATACTCTTTTCCCCTTGCTTTGTGTGATATTGACAAGTAAGAAACATGGAGAAAACTTGCATTTTTTAGGTAAGATAACCGAGATCTAACCATTGTTGTTGTCGAGAAGCAAGTTTTTTTTGTGTGTGAATGCATGACCATATTTTTTTTGAGCACACACTCCAAGGCTGTCTTCCACAATGACAACACCCATCATCCTTCTTAATATTATAATTTGTTTTGCACTAGCTCACTTGGTTAAAAGTTGCTTTACTTAGTAAGAGTTCTTGAGTTCAAATATCTTTTTTGTTACATTTTGAAAAATCTCATGCATTCATTGTAAAGAGTATTTAACTTAAATTATAAAAGTGAATCACTATAAAGTAGCTTTAATATTTCCTTTTAGTTACTTTTTGCATGTAACTTTAATTTACAAAGTAACTTCATTGTAAACGTGATTCCTGCTTATTCTATAAAAGTGGGTCACTTCATAAGAAACTTATTTGTAAAAGTGAGGTTATAAGAAAGTTAGTGAAGGAGGGGCATTACCACATGGACAAACTTCTACTTTCCACATGTCTCTTTGGTTACTGTTTATGCTTTTTTCAAAATGACATAACTTTCTCATCTGAAGTCTTTTTTCAGTGCCATTTTTTTAACAACCTATTTTTTCAAGATCTTTCCATCAAGACCATAAATTTCAGATTTTAAATCCATATTATTTAAATATTTAATATGGATTCTCCCAATGATCTTTTGCTTACCGATACCAATTACTACTTCTCATGGAAATCCCATATGGAGGATGTATTAACAAGTAAAGGATTGTACCAGATTACCTTGGGAAAAGAACAAGAATCCACTGATGATGAAAAGAAAGTCAAATGAGATAATAAGAATGGCGAAGCATGTGGACTAATCATGATGTCCATCTCTCCTAATTTAAGGTTTCACCTTCAAGGAATTGATGACCCAGATAAATCTTGGGAAAAGATTGAATCTATGTTTGGTAAACACGATATTATTCGAGTCCACTAGATAGAAAATCAGTTGATGACTTTAAGTCCCAATGATTTTCCTTGCATTGAATATTATTTATCTAAGCTCAAAACACTTAGAATTTTATGTATAGACTGCAAAATAGATCTCAAGAAAGACCAATGCATATATATTATTCTTTCTAAGTTTGCTAGTGCATATTTTATGTTTGTATCTACCTTTTATTCCACTAGAGAAGCTCTAGGGAGTGCTTACCAAAATCCCTCACTTGAGTCTTTTAGTGGCCCAACAGAAAGATAAATCCAAGAAGCCCAAGAAGCAACATCCTCGCCACAACAAAAAGCAAAACAAGGGTCCCAAACCCTATCAACCATCTTATGCTCCTAATGATGACAAAGCAGAAAAATCCAAAAGTAAGAAGACTAATAGACATTGCAACTTTTGTGGGAAAGATGGTCATGTGGAGTCTAAATGTTTTAAAAATATGGAAGCCTTAGAAGCAACAATGAAGAAGCACAACATTTGTATCGATTCTTATTATTCTCATGGACACACACTTTCTACTTCTAGTTTCTCCTTCAATGAAACATCTACTTCTTATTCTGATGAGTGGTCTAGTGATTTTGGAGCATATTATCATATGACTAAGGATAAAGCCATATTTTCTGCTCTTAATGAACGCAACACCAAGAAAATATTTGTTGGTGATGATAGATATCTTAGTAGTGCAGGGTCTACAAAATTTCAGGTAGATAATGGCCATTTCAATGATGTATTATGTGTTCCAAGTCTTTCCTGCAAGCTTTTATTAGTGTATCAGATCACTCATTTAGGTGAAGGTAAAACTATAGAGTTTTCACCCCACCAAGTTGTAATCAAGGATTTAAAAGATCCTAAGCATGCCCTCACAATTATAATTGTTTATGATATTAATAGGTTATACAAGTTTGACAACTTTGGGTCATCATATTTTACATTGGGTTTTGTTGCTCATAGCGATCACTTGAGCAAACTTTGGCATGAGAGGTTTGGTCATCTAAACTATCACTCATTGTAGAAACTATGTAATCAACATATGGTGATTGGTATTCCTCTTGTTTCTTGCAGAGATGGTGTTTGTGCTAGTTGTGTTCTTGGAAAACATCATCGAGAAAGTTTTGACAAACGTGCCTCTTGGCATGCCTTGGCCCTTTTGCAGCTTGTTCAAAGTGATTTGTGTGGTCTGATTTCTTCTCCTTCTTTTTCTAGGTGCAAGTATGTCTTAACTTTCATTGATGACTTCTCCAAACACACTTGGGTTTACCTTTTAAAACTTAAGAGTGAATTTTTTGACAAGTTTTTTTCCTAAAAGGCCCTTGTAGAAAACAAATTTGGACATCAAATTCAAAGGTTAAGAACATGTAATAGAGGTGAATATGTGAACAATAAATTTACAAGTTACTACAATGCATATGGAATTCAAATGAAACATATTGTTCCATATACACCACAACAAAATGGTGTTGTTGAGAGAAAGAATCACACATTAAAAGAAATGGCTATATTGTGTGATCCAATATTGGGTGGAAGCCATTAGTTGTGCAAATTACATAGTAAATCACACTCCCACAAAGGCTCTAAAAAATATAACACCAGAAGAAGCATGGAATAAAATTAAGCCATATGTTATCCACTTCCATGTATTTGGTAGTGTAGCATGGGCTCACATTCTTGATGAGAAAAGGAAAGATCTACAGCCTAAAAGAGATAAGTGTATTTTCCTTGGATATTATCAATATGTCAAAGGTTACAGACTTCTTCAACCTCATTCCAATGAAATTATTATTAGAAGAGACGTTAAATTTGATGAAAATATCCCGGTCTGTGATCCTAATTCAACATTTGTGCCATCTTCAACGTTTGTGCCATCTTTGTCCCGTGAGCCATCTTTGGAGTTTGTGCCATGTTTTGTTCCTATTCTGGATTCTTATTTATATGATGACAGTGAGGATGAAAATCCACCTTCGCCTGCTCACCTTCCTCCAGATGAGTCCATTGAACATGAACCTGCACCAACACCATTGCTTCCCAGGTGGGTCTGTTCAACTCGAGAAACAACTGGTGATATTACTGATGATCCTTTAGATCAACATTGGATATGTTCACAGTTCCAGTGAACCTCTTCTTTTAGCTCAAGTTTTAGAGACTCATGATCTAGAAACATTTATAGAAGCTTCAGGTCATCCAAATTGGGACACAACAATGAATGACGAGTATCTCTCTTTAATGGAGAATGATATTTGGGATCTTGTACCTCTTATGAAAGGAATAAAACTTGTCAGATGTAAATGGGTGTACATAACTAAGTATGAATCAGATGGAAGTGTTAAAAGACACAAAGCCCGATTATTATCCAAAGGGTTCTCTCAAGTTGAAGGCATTGACTATAATGAAACCTTTTCTCCCGTAGCCAAAATAAATTCCACCCACCTTGTTTTAGCTCTTGCTGCCTCACATAAATGGGAGGTCCATCAAATGGATGTTAAAGATAAATCCACCTTCTTGCATGCGGATTTTAAAGAAGAAATATACATGGAACAACCTTCTAGCTATGTCCAGAATGACTATAGCCTTGTTTGTTTCCTTAACAAATCTCTTTATGGTCTTAAGCAAGCTCCTCGAACTTGGTATTCCAAAATGGACATCTTTCTTCTTGACATCGACTTTTCTATATGTCATTATGACCCTAATGTCTGTACTAAGAAAGTAGTAAGCCATCTCATAATACTTTTTCTTTATGTTGATGACCTTATCCTCACTAGTAGTGACCCTAAAATTTTAACCCATGTGAAATCCAACCTTAAAAATAAATTTGAAATGACATACTTATGCTATTTGAATTATTTCCTTGGCCTCCAAGTATTGCAAACCAAGGAAGGAATCTTTCTTTCCCAGTCTAATTATATTGATTGTGAACTTCTTTTCCTCTTTCACATGGATGATTCTAAACTATACCCTTCTCCCTTCCAATCTGTAGTCAAACTCATTTCCACTTGTACTTGTCCCGAATTTGATGCCACTTGGTAACGTTAATTAGTTTGTAGCCTCTTATATTTGAATTGTACCTTTCTTGATATTTACTTTGTCATTGGTCTTGTTACCCAGTATATGAAAACACCCCATGCAAGCCAATGGAAAGTAGCTAAAAGGATACTTTGGTATGTCTAGTGTTAAATTCAGTTTGGGATACATTACATTTCATGGGGGACTCCTTTGTTGGTTGGTTTCACTAATTCAGATTGGGTCAGTGACCCTGATGATTAAAATTCTACTACAGGTTATGTTTTCAGCCTTGGTTTTGGACTTGTCACTTGAGCTTGTAAGGAACACTAGGCTATTTCTTTTTCTTCAGTAGAAGAAGAGTACCGAGCAATGGGTAATGCAAGTCAAGAAGCCTTTTGGATTTAACAGGTCCTTTAAGAGTTTGGATTCTGGCAAGGGCATTTGACCACCCTTTTGTGCGAAAATCAGAGTGTCATCAAGCTCGCCAAAGATACAGTTCAACATCAACGTAGAAAACACATCGATCTACACATGCACTTCATCAGAAAGCTTATTCATGATCAAGTTATTGAAGTGCTCTTTTTTCCTACAAAATATCAAGTTGCAGACATTTTCACAAAGTCTCTTACCGAAGTGAAGTTCTCCAAACTTCGGTCTATGTTAGGAGTTTAGGAAGTTGTCACTAAGGGGGGACAGACTCTAATCCCTCCTTCCTTCTCCTATTGTGTTACCTTTTTAAATCCTTCAATCCTATCCCAAGTTGTTCTTAAGGGGGAATGTTAGGATATTCAGACACCTAGGAGTTAGTTAAGATAAACTTGGTCTAATGTGTTGTGTCATTAGGCTAAAGTGAGTTTAATAGTATGTTTCTTTAGTATGCATTAGTATGTATTTGTAATATGATGGTCATGATATGTTCCCGACATAGAGTGATTTGAAGGCTCATATTATCCTTGATCTTAATGGATACATTGATCTGTGGCTTCACACCCGATTGGTCCATGATTTCTATTTAAAGAGCATGGAGGGTCATTTGTTGATGATCGATTGTGAGAAACTCTCTATAATATTTTTTTCATTAATAAATTTCCTCAAGTGGCCATATAGGTTGGGGTTGTAGATATTTAACCATAGGAGTTTTACCACATAAAAACATTGTGTTGATCTTTGATATGGTTGCGTGAGTGGTTGTCGAAGGTGTTTGTCCTCTATTGGAATACATGTGTTTTAAAACATACAAGTGGCACCCTTTTCTAAAGCATCTCTTTAGTTGTAAGGATGAAATATCCCCTATAAAAATGGGTCTATGAATTCCTTTCACTGTCTTCTAGTTTTCTTCTTCACCAAGATATGTGAAAGTCTTATTATGACCATCTAGGGAAACATGATGCACATCCAACTAGTCCATTCCAATAAGAACATCATATGAACCAAGTGGAATTATGTTTAGGTCAACAACAATGCTAACACCATCCATATATAATGGACATCCTTTGACAATCTCATTAATTTTCCTTTTAGTCCTAGTAGTAAATTGAACCAACCATGATTTTTCATGATTACTTCTCTCGAAATGAAATCTTTCTACCAAATTGGGGGTAATTTAACTATTAATTTCTTCTAAATTAATTAAAATTGCAATAGGTTGATTGGAAATGTTACCTTCAACCTCAATCATATTTGATTGATGATTTTCCTATCGATTTTCCATGGTGGAATATATTCTTGGGATGTTTATACCCACATATTCCACTATATTGTCTCCTAGATATTGTCCACATTCTTGATTATTGATTCCTTTTGATGACAATCTCTATACAAATGGCATCCTTACATCCCAAACATTTGATTGGCTACCTTACCCATTTCCCCAAGGATTTTTCCATTTTAGATATACTATGAGCTCACTGGATCTATTGATATGCATTAGGATTTTTTTTGAAGATTAAAGGAGGTTTAAATCCCTTCTTCCCATGATCTTTCTTTTCCTTTTTCTTATCTCTCCAAGATGTTTGAAAATTTTCTTTTCATTTTCTTTGGTAATACACATATTTGTCCTTCCCAATTGTTTATTTAAGAGTCTTAGGTTCATCAAATTGAATTTTATCTTTGTAGAATGAAAAATACCCACTTAAGAACCTTTGTATTTTTACCTGCTCGTCTTTAATATAGCCAACATACCTCAACAACTCCAAACAATTCTTCTCATATTCTTCCAAGGTCATGTTTCCCAACTTGAGTTCAAAAAATTCTCACCTATTCTCATCATAGTAGAGCTTAGAAAGATACTATTGTTGGAAATACTTATTGAAATGCTTCAAATAAATCCTCCTCTCATCGATGTGATTAACTTGCTTTAGCTGGTCCCACCAAATATAACCTTTTCCTTGTAGTTTTTATATGGCAATTTTGGCTTCTAAATTGGATGAATAATTATGCAGTTGAAAATACTTTCTTATTACCAACAACCAAACTTCAACATCCTCTCCCATCTTGTTTTCACCATTAAATGTTGGTGACTTTATATTCCTAAGTTTTCCTTGGAAATGGTTATCTCATACATTATCCTTTGATGTATAAATGGGGACACTTATGAGTTGCTCTATGATTATTTAGATGCGTATGGCTTCCTCACTAAATGTGATAGTGAGTAATGATGCTTTTGTTTTCTGGTAGCACTTCTTGAGTGCCTATATCTTCCATGGTTTTCTCTTCTTGAATGAACTTTTCCTCCTTCCTCATACCTTGAACTTGATACATTCTTCATTTGCTTTTGCAAATGATTTAAGCTTTGGAGTATCTGAGTGTTTAGCTAAATTTGCTTCTCTTGAGCTTTCAACATCCTCTCATTATCAACTCTACAGTTCTGCACCTCCATATTCAATATCCTTATATTTTCTACCATCTTTATTAATTCCATTCTCTTTCTAAGTCCATTAGACTTTGTCTCTTCTACACTGATATTCAGGCACCTAAATTATTTTCCATGGATGTAAGGTCCTTCTCCATATTCTATGCGTCCTCTTATAATATTATTTACTTTTCCTTGCTATAACTCTGACTCTGCAAGAAGTGTGAACATCGATAAAAATATTAGATACATCTCAATTGTAGGTCAGTAGAAATTCATTTCAAATGTTGGTAATTATGCACTTGATCAGTTTTATCAAATCAAGGCTACTTCCATCTTTCATCTCAATTTATTAAGGATTATAAAAAACTTCTCCAAAATATGAGCCATCAAAACTATTCCTCTTTGAATAAGCTTTCCAATGACTATACCTATACCCAATTTGGACTTCCCAGTTGGAAGTTATGGCACTCTAAACTTATTGTTTTTTTTTCTTATACTCAATGGACATGTGGCCATCATGAAGTTTACAAGTATGGATTCTCTAATTTGACCCTAGCCAAATTATTTTTCTTCTATGAGGAAATTTGACCCCATTGCCTACCAATTTGACATTACTGTGGCCAATTTAAATCCTATCCTCCTTTGAAATTAGATATTTTTACCAATTTCACAATATTGCCTCAATTTTTACATAGAGATGAACTCTGTATTTTTATAAATTTCCTCAACAACCACTTCAGTTCAACCCTGTTATCTACCATATGACACCATTCAATCATTTTAAAGCCATGAATTCTCAATTACGACTTTATACAATCATTTCTCCTCATGGATATTATATTAAACAATTAGCCTACAAACCGCATTTTTTCTCAATTTTCAATGGGGATGAACTCTACAATCCATAATTTACACCAATTTACACAAATTATACTTCTTTAAATTGTCCACGTACTCTATTGGTATTCCAATTTGAGAATTATAGCCAATTGTAGGGTTTCACACATTTTCCCAAATTCTTCTCATGGAGAGATTTTTCAAACACTTCATATACAACTGTAATTTCTTCCTGTACAAACTCATTTATGGTCTATACATCCCTATTGTTGTAACAAATATCTCTAATTATGTATTGTAATTTACCCAATACCCTTTGCGCACTTTTGAGGATATGAGTTACTTCTTGAAACCACCAATTTTACTCCAGATTTGTTACTCTGATACAATATCTTTGAATTCCTATCTTGATACATTTTCTTACTTCCCCACTGTTAATTAATCAACATATGCAAAGACTATAATGCAAGCTTATACAATACGATGAAACCATTCAGTCACCATGGCACCACAAATTTAAAATGCAAACTTAAACTCACAAATAGAATTGAAAAATGAGAAATTAATATAATGATGACATAAACAACATTAATTCAACAAAATCAAAAGTAAGCCATGAACACTTATATTTCTGGGAATTATCCACCAAGTGGCTAAAAAAAGAAGGATGTTGCACCCAACCATAGGCTCCTCGCTACACCAGTTCAATTTTCTTTGCAACAAAGGCCATCCCTGAGTTGAGGCTATGGATCCACAAGGGTGAATTTTCCTATGGTTGGCTCTAACTCTTTTCACAAAGCCTAATTCCTAGGTTCACAGTTAATTTTCCACCTACAATAATCCCAATCCATAGTGTTCTTTCCCCATCAACTTACACAAAACAAGGAATGTGATTCCCTTCTTTTCTCAACATTTCCTCAGGCTATCCCATTTCCTTTTAGGTCTCTAGCACAGGATGGCCAAGAAATCTCATTGTTTGGATTTCGAGCATTCTTAGCTATAGATCGATTTCTCAATGATAGAAATCACTATTGCATACAATCTTCATTTCCTTCATAATTCTTATCCATAATTCAACATAATTTCTATAATAGTTCTATGGTCACTTACGCTCAGAGAGAACTCTCCAAAATTTCCCTAATAGAAAGGCAATTCGAGCTCTCCCAAATTTCCCAACCAAATGGAAACTCAAACCCTCCCAACGATTAATAATTCAAACTCCACCATTGAATGGTAAATCAAACAAAATTATTATTCAAATAAGAATGGTAGTTATAACATAATGGTCACTCAAAGCACTTGGTACTCTGAACTCCCTGATAATTCAAACTTTCCCCAGATCATTTGAACTCTCCCATAATTCAAACTACCCCACATGGATATTATACCAAGATTTGCCTCACCATATGCAAACTTGCTTAGAAGGACTTTTCCATTTCCCTATGCAGACTTGAAGTCCCCTTTTGCAATTCCCATAGCTAAAAATTGTATTTTTCCACATATACACACCCTAACATCTATACAACATGCGTATACGTAGGTTGCACCATTACAACCCGCATACATCGAGTTTTGTGCCCAAAATTAAAAAAATGGTGTCGGGTTTCCATGTCATGTCACAAGATCCATGATCCTTGACCTTCCATATACTGGAAACGTTCTGACTCGACCCTTCAGTTCCATTTGAAGGCTATAAATGGGTCTTATCCAAGCTGTGAAGAAGAGGAGAAGAATTCAACTTTGAGAGCAAAGTTACTCTAGAGAAATTATTCACTTCATATTGAGTTTGCATCCCTTTGTCCTTTTAAGTCTGAACACATTGTTCAGCCCCCAAGCTCTTCCCTGTTTGATGGAGAACCTCATTGTCTCTATTATATGAGCTTTCCTTTGGTGGAGGCCCAGCTGGAAGGGACTTAGTTTCTCGGTTCCGAACGTGCCAACATGGAAGTTTGTCATTCATACACTTATGTTGATTACATTTTAATAGAAATACTCTTTTCTCGTCCAATTAATGTCTTGCAAATATTTGAATTTTTATTCNATTAATAATTCAAACTCCACCATTGAATGGTAAATCAAACAAAATTATTATTCAAATAAGAATGGTAGTTATAACATAATGGTCACTCAAAGCACTTGGTACTCTGAACTCCCTGATAATTCAAACTTTCCCCAGATCATTTGAACTCTCCCATAATTCAAACTACCCCACATGGATATTATACCAAGATTTGCCTCACCATATGCAAACTTGCTTAGAAGGACTTTTCCATTTCCCTATGCAGACTTGAAGTCCCCTTTTGCAATTCCCATAGCTAAAAATTGTATTTTTCCACATATACACACCCTAACATCTATACAACATGCGTATACGTAGGTTGCACCATTACAACCCGCATACATCGAGTTTTGTGCCCAAAATTAAAAAAATGGTGTCGGGTTTCCATGTCATGTCACAAGATCCATGATCCTTGACCTTCCATATACTGGAAACGTTCTGACTCGACCCTTCAGTTCCATTTGAAGGCTATAAATGGGTCTTATCCAAGCTGTGAAGAAGAGGAGAAGAATTCAACTTTGAGAGCAAAGTTACTCTAGAGAAATTATTCACTTCATATTGAGTTTGCATCCCTTTGTCCTTTTAAGTCTGAACACATTGTTCAGCCCCCAAGCTCTTCCCTGTTTGATGGAGAACCTCATTGTCTCTATTATATGAGCTTTCCTTTGGTGGAGGCCCAGCTGGAAGGGACTTAGTTTCTCGGTTCCGAACGTGCCAACATGGAAGTTTGTCATTCATACACTTATGTTGATTACATTTTAATAGAAATACTCTTTTCTCGTCCAATTAATGTCTTGCAAATATTTGAATTTTTATTCCATGGGTGTATTTGTTATGAATATTGATGGATTCTTCTATTGTATGTGCTAACTTTATATATTATCACCATATGCTTGCGTATCTTGGTTGTCGAGGACAAGTTGCAGGTGTATTGCTTTGAGTCAAGTGCTCAACGATGGACTTTATCGAACGTCTGGACGAGGTAGGATCTTTATCTTGTTTTCTTAGCATATTTGTTTATATAACATACTTGAGATTAGAGTTGATTTCTGCAGTCATTTCTGTAGGTTGTAGTTTACCCCATGCCATAAAGTGATTTTCCTCATAAGAATGACCCAAAAAAACATAGAGTAAAATTACATAGCATGAAGGGACCACACATCTCTATGAAAAGCCCATGCACCTTCTTCATACAATTAATCCCTAACTTATAATAACATAATACATGGATTAATGAAATTTATGATAATAGTAAAACTATAAATTTTTCTAATGTTACATAGCTGATCATCTCTTTTTGAAAAAAAATAAAATAAATAACACTTGCAAAAACATTAAACTATTTTACTTTGATTAGTTAACACATGGTTTGGCTAATTAAGTTACATGCAATTGATTGCAAATTAAAGAATATAGTCCTATGTCATAAGCAACGAATAATAAGAAAAAGTTCCATTCTTAGGTTCCATAAAGTTTGCCTTTTCCATTGGCCATATCTCTTTTGGACCGCAAGGTCGTAAAGAAGCTTAAATATATTTTATGGGACCATGTTCTAGAGAACCCTTCTCTTGTTTTAAGAAAGTGTATCATTCCATGATACACTTTCTAGAAGTTTGTCTAAGAAGTTGACAAGCATAACGAATAAGATGTAAGGTATAACGAATAAGATGCTTGTAGAGTTAGAAGATAAGAGAGACAATGGATGGTCACGTGTTTTAAAATTAGACAAATTCCAAAAGAATTTCTTCCTCTTAGTATATCCTCATCATATCTTTCAAATGAGATGATGTCTTTAAATTGTTCATGGATTGAAGTTTTGAGTCTACAGATATGGAATTTCCTAGTCTCCTTGTTGCAACACTTTTCATTGAGTGACTAGATCTAATTCTTCCTTTAATTGTTGTAGAAAATTTCATCTCATCTTATCATTATATTGATTTGTTATTTACTTTCTTATATCTATTATTTTAGATTTATATTGATTTTGAATTTTATCAAATAACAAAAGATATATATATTTTTTAAAGTTTAAATATTTTTTTATGGTATGAAAATTAAAGAAAAAGTTTGTATTTATAAAGATTTATATTTTTTTAGTGTTTGATTGTTAGAATTAGGTTGGTGCTCTTATTTTTTTGGGACAATTTAATAGGAAAACCTAATAGTTTATTTTCCACATTGGTAAATGACATCCCTAGTAAACCCATTAGTGTAAATTAATGCACCTAATTTAAGGAGATTTGAATTTAACATGTATTGATAAATAACTAGCTAAAAACTCATCAATATGGACAACATCCGGTTAAACTAACCCTTTTGGACTTTAAACCAATGTTATAACTATTTCATTAACATTTTAAATAATACATTTAATATTATTATTGTAAAATCATATATTTTTTAACATATGAAGATCAACCTGCCATTAACATTAAACTCAATTACTCATAACACATCTCCTCTATATTGAATTGTAAGATGTGTCTTGTCTCAACATAATAATTTAACTTGTCAAAGTTCACTAGTGCGATTGGATTTCGAGGGTTTCGCCCTGTAAGGCGACCAAGGTTCAAAACTCATGGTAGTCGGGAGGAGACACCCAAAAAAATACAACCATGTTAAAGGTTGGTGTGGCCTAGGCTAGTTGCAATCCCCGAGGTGGCTAATCTCGCAAATAACAAACACACTAGCAAACAAAAAAAAAATTAACTTTTTAAATATACCAATTAAGAGTTAAGATTTGGAATTTCCTTCTTTTATCTTTAACTTTTAAATTGATTTTCCTTTTAACTCTTAAAAGTGGAATTTTTCATTATAAATATGTTATTTATTTTCATAGATTTATAATTTATTTATTAAATTGTTATTTATTTTTATGGATTTATAATTTATTTCTTACATTTACATTGGTAATTTATTTCTATAGATATATAATTTATTTCTTAAGTTGGTAGATTGTGTTCCTTCCACATCTTTATATTTTTTAATGTGGATATTTTTCATAACTTTGTGTTAATTTTTAATATCTTTTATAACTTTGTGTTAATTTCTAAATTTGAAACATTTTTATAATAACTTTTGTTATAACCATTTGCATATTTTTAATATGAATATCTTTCATAATTTTGTGTTAATTTTTAAATTTGGTAATTTTTAGCTTTTGTATTTGTTAACGTGGGTCTACTTACATTCCTTAGGATTGAAACCAAGTAATTGATATTAACCATTAATCCATAAGCCCTTTTGTTAATAAAAACTATTTGTTATATAAGAACAATGAAATTGTGATTCAATGCATGATTTTTTTTCACATTGATAATTATTAAATGTGCTATAAGTATAAACATAAATGTATAAAAATATTTATTTATATGATGATGTTTTTATATCAAATAAATAATTGTTAAATTTATATAATTCAAGATATATAAATAGATGTTATTTAATATATATATTTTAAATGTACATTAAATTGTTTCAATTTTGAAATAAAAAAATTATAATTATAAAAGTAATATTAAAATAAAATAAAAATGGTAATATTAAAAATAAATGGTTTAGGGAACTTTCACACTAAAAAATAGAAAGCATTTCAATAAAAAATATATTAAAATATCTAATAAGATTTGATAGATATAAAAATATTATAACTATAAAAGTAATGTTAGGAAAAATAGAAAAAATGGTAACATTAAAAATAAATGGGTTGGAGAACTTGCACACCCAAAAATAAAAATAAAAACATCTCAATGAAAATAATACTGAAATAAGTAATAAGATTTGATTGATGTTAAAATGATTGATTACAAGTTAATGGGAGACCCTTTAATACAACTATCAAGTAACTTAGTAATGAATAATTAATGGTGGAAAATAATAAGTTAATGAACTTTGAACAAAATAACACATGTAAAACATATTTGAGACTTTTTTAAGATACATGAGCTTGTACAAAATATCAAATGGCTACATTATTATAAAACTAGGAACATACACACAAAATATCTAAAAAAAACACAGATTAATGATTTACATGCATAAAAAATATTATATGTATGTACACAACATACCCTCCTCCTTTGGATGCTTTGTCCCCAAATATTGAAGACTATATGGTAGCTTAACCATGTTCCTTTTTCTTCTTACATGTCTTCAACCCTTACATGAATATGATCATATGCATGGACTCAAATGTATAAAAGATTTGAAAATGAGATTCCTCGATGAGATACATAAACTCACACATTCTACTTCGATGAAAATGTGCAATAGGGGGGTGGGGGGGGAGGGGGGAGGTGTTATTCTTGGTCTAGAGGGACATCTAGAAATGAATTATGCATGGGGATTAGGGACTTCCATGAATAAAAAAGTTGAGACATATGCCCTTCTTCAGGGTCTAATCTCAGTAAATGAAAACATAGTAAGGACTTTGATTGTTATTCGCGACTCAAGTATAGTCATTATCCTAATGACCTTTAAGAAGACTCCTTTTGATAGTAGGCAAGCATCTCTAATAGAAACGATTCAAAAGATGATTCCTAGATTCTATAAGGTCTCCTTCTTCTAGGTTCTAAGGGAATAGAATCGACAAGCTGACGCTTTTGCAAATGAAGCAACCGGGTCAAATGTTGGGGTTCTTTAAAAAATGGGGGAATATTTACTCAATCCATCCCCTAAACTCATTTAATTTTATTAACCATAGATACACGTCATTACTTCCATAATCAACACATGCCATGGTACCTCTGTTGGAAGATTGGTTGTTGTCATTGATGTCAACCCTAGTAATGGGTTTTGGACCACAAGATTGATGAAGTTATTTGGACATGAAGGAAAATGCACATGCAGATACAACACCCATGGATGGATAGTATACATCATGTTGTTTC